>JZKD02S0795030.1:23953-69938 GCA_000966675.3 Picea glauca
AGCTTCGTAGGGTGGCATTCTAATGGAGCTATGAAAATTGTTATTGTAGGCAAACTCTACCAAAGCTAGGTACTTCTCCCACTGGGTTTGATTATCCATTACATACATCCTAAGCATTTCTTCCATGACTTGATTTACCCTCTTAGTTTTCCCATCTATTTCAGGATGATAAGTTGTGCTTAAGTTCAACTTAGTCCCCAATAATGACTGCAAACTTGTCCAGAACCTAGAAGTGAATCTGGAGTACCTATCTGAAATGATATTCTTAGGTATTCCATGCAAATAGATAACCTCACATACAAACACATGTGCCACATCAATGACATTGTAAGTGTCTCTAACCAAAATAAAATGAGCACTCTTAGTTAACTTATCCACTATCACAAGAATGGCATTGTCTATGAGATGTGAGCGGAAACCTCACAACAAAATCCATAGAAATGAATTCCCATTTGGACATAGGAACATCATGTGGTTGTAAAAGGCCTATCGGGTGATGGTGGTCGGCTTTCACTTTTTGAAACTCTAGGCACTTGGCAATGAAATGGACTACATCGCGCTTCATGCCTATCTAGAAGAAGAGCTTCCTCATATCTGCGTACATCTTCTTCACACCCGGATGCGCACAATAAAGTGTTTTATGGGCTTCTTTCAGTATGATGCTTCGAATATCCCCATATTTAGGGATGTACATCCTTCCATGATATCTCAATAGTTTGTTTGCTTCCAAACTATATCCTTCATACTTTGGATATAATTTTCCTACTAGCCCCAGGAAGCTTCTCACCTCATGGGCACTTTTCAACACTGGCCACTCCATAATGGCCTTTACTTTTTCTAGGTCCACAAATATTCCTTCACCGAAAATGATATGACCTAAATAGTGGATCTCTTTCTAGAAGAAGGAACACTTCAACAAATTCCCATACAATTTGTTCTCTCTAAGGAAGGACAACACCACTCGCAAGTGTTCCTCATGTTCTCTTTCATTCTTGGAATAGATGAGGATGTCATCTAGAATGACTTCGACAAAACGGTCTAAGTACTTATGGAATACGTCATTCATGAGGCTCATGAATACTTTGGGCGCATTGGTCAATCTAAAAGGTACTACGACAAACTCGTAATGTCCAAACTGAGTTCGAAAGGCAGTTTTAGGAATATCGCCTTCCGTAATCCTTAACTGGTGATACCCTGATCGCAAATCGATCTTTGAGAATACTACTGCTCCTTTCATCTTATCGAAGAGGTCATCTATACGCGGCATTGGGTACCTATTTTTCACTGTATCATGGTTCAATTCCCTGTAATCTATACACAGTTGTAAGGATCCATCCTTCTTCATTACAAAAATTATTGGTGCACCCCAAGGTGAGACAGTTGGCCTTATTATCCCTAAGTCCAATAACTCTTTCAACTACATTTGCAATTCTCAAAGTTTTGGCACTGTCATCCAATACGGAGTCTTGGAAATTGGTTATGTACCAGGTTTTATCTCAATAGTAAAATAAAGTTCCCTCTCAGGAGGTAACCCTGGTAACTTGTTTGGAAAAACATCCTTAAATTATTACAATACTGGGTACTGATCTAATAAGGGTCCCTTCCTTTCATTCATTTCTTCCACTACATATAGTCAACACCCTTGCCTCAAGCATCGCTTAACCTTCATAGTTGAGATAAAGTGTAATGACACCTTTCTTCGTACACCCTAGATCTCTACTGGTCTTCCCTTATCGTCGACACAAAGCACCCTTTTTGCGAAACAATCTACCAAATATCGATGAGCTTCTAACCAATCCATTCCAATGATTACGTCATATGCCCCGAGAGAAGTGACGTATACCTTCAACCTGGTAGTACACACTCCTAGGTCTACTATACAATTATCAACGCTAGGTCCTACCGCTTATTTTTCCCCCAAAGCCATCTCGACTTGTTTAAAGTCATCGTGCTCGTAGGCTGCCAACCCCCTCTTTTCTAATGCAGATGGTGAAATGAAACTATTTGTCACACCAAAATTAAATAAAATATTAACGTTGATATGATTTAGCGTACCTGATGACTCCACCACCATGGATTGATGTTTGGCCTAGCAATTATTAACCACTGCATAAATCTAGTGGCTTCTACTTACTCTTCCCATCAGGACCTTTCCTTCTTTATGTACAAATCCTTATTATAACTCTGGGAATTCACGCTGGTAATGGGGTCCTCCAGATCCCCAACAGGTAACATGAGATTGAACCTACGCATTGTTATGTGATTGTCTCTGAAATGAGTTCCTTCCCTTGGAACTCCTGGCCCTACTAGTTGTTCCCTGAGATGGTCGTGGACCTACCAATATCGTTGGTGATGAACGAGATGTTGCACTCACTACCATTGAAATCCATGCAGCCATTGTCCTTGGTGTGACTTTGTTACCATATGGAGGTGAACTTGAGCCCCCTCCCTTGGTAAATGTCCTAGGGGCCTTCCATACAAATCCAAGACGACACGAAAAGGTCGGTCTCATACCTTCGGTTAAGTTCATGTGTTCCTCCGCATAACATGCACTTTCCATAGCTTCCGCTAATGAAGACGGTTTCCACATCCGTACCATAGCCCTTATCTTAGGGTTCAACCCATAGACAAAGTGTTCTGCTTGTCATTGGTCATTATCCATATATGAAACATACTTGACCAATTCCATAAACCTAATCTCATATTCTTCTATGGTTTTTTTCCCCTGTACTAAGGCATGAAATCCTCCTACCTATTGTTCCTCATAGTAAGATAGCAGATATTTCCTTCGGAACCTCTCCTTGAAAAGTTCCCAAGATACAATGTCTGGGGTAAGGTGCAGTTGCCTCTCCAGGTTGCCCCACCAGTTCAAGTCACTGTCTCTTAAATGAAAAAATCATTATCTTCTCCTTTGAGGTGGACACATAGTCCCTTAAGGAAAAACACCTTGTCATGCCTTCCAACCATGCTTTCGCACGCTCACTGGTGCGATTCCCAACAAACTCTAGAAGTTTGATCTTCTGCAAATATCTAGTGATGTCTTCGGGTGGAGTTCCTCCCCCTGAATCCCTCGATGCTTCTGGATTACCCATTCCATATGGTGGGGGTTCCACTTCGATCCTTGCTGGTTGTCGCCCCTTTAAAGTCTAATTTATGGCCTCCAAAGAGCGCAGTATGAGAGCTAGTTCTGGTGATGGTGGTGGCGGCGTTGGTGGTGTTGGCGGTGCCTGTGATCATGCTCCTCTGCCTCAGTTCCCTCAAGTCCTAACCATCCTGTATGATTTAACCTACATCAACCAAAGTTGTAAGGGTGTGTTCAAGGACATTCCACATTTGCGCAACTTAACTAGAAAACAGGGTTAGGCATAAGTTGCTTTTTACTTGTCTGTAAACAAACGTTACTCTCTTTAGGGGAGGTGGCTAGGTTAGGTCTAAATCATCTAAGCTTGATGTCACTGCCTAGGAAAACTATTGACCCTCTCGCTCAGTAGTTATGCTAGCACTATACCCCTCTCGCCTATCCCTCTAACTTACCTTCCTAACGCGTATGGAACCCCTCCTGATTATCCTAGTCTAAGTCCTTTAAAATTTTCATTTAAAACTAATTAACATGATTTCTAATCATAATTTATCATTAACATTAATCACTCACTTAGTTAATTAATCATTCTAATTAATTAATCCTTAAAATCATTAGTTGAAATAATTAAAATAATTAAAAACAATTAATTTATTTAAAAAAAAAATAATTGATTATACTTTATACTAAATAAATTTAAATGTACAAAATAAAATAAAATAAAAATAATAATAATAATATATATATATATATATATATAAATTTAAATCAAAATAATTTAAAAAAAGGTGCGGGCACGCATGGATTCCATGTGCCTACCTTGCTTCCTCGGGTGCCCTCCATACCTAAACCTAACCCTACACGTACTCTCTCATTATTCCCTAACCCTAATCGACCTGCCGCCTATCCCTTTCGCAACAACGACCAAGGTTTTCTTCTCCCTAACTCTGCAACTGCAGGCTCCTCCCTCGGTGGCTCGATGCTTGACTCTAAGCGTTGGTGCATGGCATGATAATAGGACCCTATTTGCTATCATTTGTTTCCATATCTTACACTGAATAGACATAATCATCTGTGCAATGAAAAAGGATTTAATAAAACAGAGCCGAGGGATTTTGAAAATAGTTAATTTTCCTGGAGCAAACGAGAGAAGTTGATGAGTGAATCCTGTAACTCAAAGCTAGCAGCGACGAAGGCTACGATATTGGGTGTAAGGATCACCAAGTAGAGTTTTCATAGAGAAGGCCACAATATTGGGTACGAGGGTCACTCAGTATGGTTTAACTAGAGCATGTGGGGCTGTCTTATTTATTTATTTATTTATGTGTTATTATTTTGTTTTGTTTTGTGGAGAAGGCATGCACTGCACGACTTAGGCTTTCGAGCTCCCTCTCCTGGGATCTTCCCTTGGTGCCTTCTCTCCTTTTGTTTGTTATTACTTATTGTTATGGTATATGATAGTGTTTCTGTGCAGTTTATTTTTCATTGTTGGACGCTAAGTTTTGGCTGGTCGGCTCTCTTTCTGGCATTTTTTGTTCTAATTTAAAAGCATCTAAATGTTTTGTCCTCTTAAAATCTGAGAAATATGGTTTCTGTTGGTTATTTATTTCCTAGTGAGAGGGAATTCTTGTTGTTTTGTGATGATGAGTTTGGATACATGCTTGCAGATATCTTGGAGAAACATAATGTAAATAATAAGGGCATGAGTTTTGATGTTGGGGCTCGAACTACTTTGGCATTTGTCACATTAAGGGTTGATGGTGAACGTGAATTCATGTTTTACAAAAATCCATGTGCATATCTTCTGGTGTTATTCTTTCATATGACCCTAATTTGAGGTTGCCTTTATGGCCATCAGAAGATGCATCCAAGTAGAGAACAAGTAGAGATAGCCAGAGTTGAGCCCATGGTTCTCTATGTTTGTTCTTTGCTACTAGACAATAGCCAGAGTTGGCTGCCCCATCGAATTTGATTTCTATTCCAAGTTATTCCCAGTTATTCTCGTTTTGTTCTTAAGTCCAGTGCCAAATTTTCAAAGTTGTCAAGTCACTCCTCAGTTGTTGCCTGTCAAGTCATTCCCAAGTACAATTCTGAATGTTCATAGTAGAAGTTGATGCTATGCTTTGAATCTCGGTAGTTGAAACATTCTTGTCTCTACATTTTGACAGTGTGTGTTCATGAGACCAACATTTGTGCAAATATAGCACAAAAATATACATTTCATATGCATCTATTCCTTCTAGGAGAGATTGACATATATGTTTAAAGTTTAAACCCAGACATGATTTATTTTATACAATTAAAAGTAATCTTCACTGAGAGCGAAATGCCCCTAAGGCCAATGCATGCCAATCAATGCTATTCTTTCTATTGCTAGCTTGCATTTAGAAGCTTAGGTTGTATTCTTTCAGGGATTTATAGGTCCAAGGTTCGAAACCACTCGTAACCAGGTATCTTTCATTGAATTCATCCAAGGGAGAGAACGATGAAAAAAAAAATTGCTACTTCCAGTGATGGCATCCTCAAGGCTTTCGTCCATGGAATAATATTTAAGGAATAATTTCTATATGGTATATTTTCAATCTATCTACTATCAATTTTTGGTTTATTAGCTTTCGGGGCTCTGGTTTATAAACTTTGATGTATGTTCTATGTTTACAACTTTACAGTTTTCTTTGCCTCGGTTTTGGTTTGTAAATTTCCCTATTGTCACTAGAGTGGGCCTACCTTCAACTTAGATGCCATGGCTGAGGGATTTCTATTCTATCATATTCATCTAGGAATTGCACCTGGCCTTGTTTATTGAGATCTACCACATCCATGGGCCGTTAAGGTCGCCAGGACTTCCACTTGGTCTTGGATATAGTAGTTAACTCTGTTGGCCACATTGATGGGGTGACATATCTTCACGGAGTGTGTACTAATAACCCAAGTCTCAACACTGAAAGTGCTTTGATTTAACCACTTGACCATAACCCACTTGACAGTTATATTTTCCTATTTACATGAGCATATACCTATTTTGATTCTAATTTCTAAATGATGGATGTGTAATGGAGTGGAATCATCTCTATTCTATTTTTGTCAATATTTGAATATTTTATCTATTATTTAGTCTGTGAGTGTTTTGACAAGTAGCGATCTCTTAAAATTCATCTTCCCAAGTCCAAATCATGGCCAGGTTGGTTATGTTACAATCCATTCAATTTACGCAAATTTGTTATTGTATTTGTATTTGTTAACTGAAACCCTTACATTTTAATGAATGCATGCAATAGTGGTATTAGTTATAATGGGCTTCTATGATAGTGGTTTTAACTTGGCCCTCAGGCCAAGATTTCAATCTAAGGCTCTGATACCATGTGTAGGGACCTAAATTAATTAAGCCTAAAAAAATTTCATACAATTAAACATAGAATTTCTTTCAACGCATAAATAATTCATTAATCATCATATAAGAATTTAATATTCGACAGAAATTAAATTTATCCACAGCATGAAAATAAATTACATAATCATCCACATAACCCAACAAATTCATAAATAAAAATAACTCTGCCTGATGCTAAATTTCCTCTTATCTGGTTGTCCTCCCTACTGCTCTATCCAATCTTTGCCTAATTCTCTGACCAAACCCTTCCCAAAACTGACTAACCACCCAACCAGCTAAGAGTAGCCTATCTGACTCCCTAGCTCTAGGATTCCGTGAGGATTCCTGACCCCTGAGCCAAAAACTCCCAGAAACCTACTGCCCCCTGCAAAAGTTCACCCAAACTCCAAAACCAAACTCCCAAAACCATAAAATATCCCCTCATCAGGAAATGCACTCCTCCCCTCAAAAGAATGATTCCTCCCCAAATTTTCATAATCCTCTCCTGTAAGCCTCTTCCCAGTCATATATACCCCTCATTCACCGACTCCCTACCCTCCTTTAATGTCACCCACCTTATCCCTCCATTCATTACCTTATCCTACCATTTATTTCCTTATCCCTCCACTCAATGCTTCTTTCCCCCCTGCATACGTAAAGTTTCATAATGATTAAATTAAAGCTATTAATCCATTTAATTATTTACCCAAATCATTGAATGTGTTAAGTAATCAATTAATTAATTAATCGACATTTATTAAACAATAAATAAATAATATTATTAATAGTTAATCATTACTTAACTAATACACATTAAGACAATTAATTATTTAATTAACTATACTTAATAAACCTTAAGTAATCATTTAACTAGGGTTGTTACACCATCCAAAGGATGCCTCCATGGACCCGGGAAACCAATTGTTTGATGTAAATGCCGACATTATTTTTGTTCCCAAAGTGTGGTATGTTGAAGAGATTCATAATCCCTGAGTTGTAAATTCCCATGATCCAGTGCGCATGCTCTAGCACTAGTCTTCCTAGGGGTCTCATCTCTCTCGTGTTGATCACATAGATTTCCTCGGCCAATTCTAGAAATTTGGCCAGCTCTTGCACGTCCTGATCTACATATCTCAAATTTGGTACCTTCCCCATCATATCATCGATAGTGGGGACTGCGTCTGGAATAAATGGGAGGGCACTTTCTATACTATTAGGGGTCTTTATTTTCTTCCCCACAGCAGATGTGCTTTCCTACGTTGCTTATGCGCCCTCCTCTTCCCTTATTGATTTTGGTCGGTTGGTTATGTCCTCGACTAGTACTTTTTCTTATGTATCAAACTATCATTTGTGCCAACTTGTGATGCTAAAATAGAATTTGGTGTGTCGGTTGATTGGGAAGTACGGTGGAAATGATGTGGCATNTCCCTCTCCTGGGATCTTCCCTTGGTGCCTTCTCTCCTTTTGTTTGTTATTACTTATTGTTATGGTATATGATAGTGTTTCTGTGCAGTTTATTTTTCATTGTTGGACGCTAAGTTTTGGCTGGTCGGCTCTCTTTCTGGCATTTTTTGTTCTAATTTAAAAGCATCTAAATGTTTTGTCCTCTTAAAATCTGAGAAATATGGTTTCTGTTGGTTATTTATTTCCTAGTGAGAGGGAATTCTTGTTGTTTTGTGATGATGAGTTTGGATACATGCTTGCAGATATCTTGGAGAAACATAATGTAAATAATAAGGGCATGAGTTTTGATGTTGGGGCTCGAACTACTTTGGCATTTGTCACATTAAGGGTTGATGGTGAACGTGAATTCATGTTTTACAAAAATCCATGTGCATATCTTCTGGTGTTATTCTTTCATATGACCCTAATTTGAGGTTGCCTTTATGGCCATCAGAAGATGCATCCAAGTAGAGAACAAGTAGAGATAGCCAGAGTTGAGCCCATGGTTCTCTATGTTTGTTCTTTGCTACTAGACAATAGCCAGAGTTGGCTGCCCCATCG
The DNA here is from genome assembly GCA_000966675.3 of Picea glauca. NCBI lineage: Eukaryota > Viridiplantae > Streptophyta > Pinopsida > Pinales > Pinaceae > Picea > Picea glauca. The sequence continues at coordinate 32,407 of JZKD02S0795030.1, forward strand.
AATTTGATTTCTATTCCAAGTTATTCCCAGTTATTCTCGTTTTGTTCTTAAGTCCAGTGCCAAATTTTCAAAGTTGTCAAGTCACTCCTCAGTTGTTGCCTGTCAAGTCATTCCCAAGTACAATTCTGAATGTTCATAGTAGAAGTTGATGCTATGCTTTGAATCTCGGTAGTTGAAACATTCTTGTCTCTACATTTTGACAGTGTGTGTTCATGAGACCAACATTTGTGCAAATATAGCACAAAAATATACATTTCATATGCATCTATTCCTTCTAGGAGAGATTGACATATATGTTTAAAGTTTAAACCCAGACATGATTTATTTTATACAATTAAAAGTAATCTTCACTGAGAGCGAAATGCCCCTAAGGCCAATGCATGCCAATCAATGCTATTCTTTCTATTGCTAGCTTGCATTTAGAAGCTTAGGTTGTATTCTTTCAGGGATTTATAGGTCCAAGGTTCGAAACCACTCGTAACCAGGTATCTTTCATTGAATTCATCCAAGGGAGAGAACGATGAAAAAAAAAATTGCTACTTCCAGTGATGGCATCCTCAAGGCTTTCGTCCATGGAATAATATTTAAGGAATAATTTCTATATGGTATATTTTCAATCTATCTACTATCAATTTTTGGTTTATTAGCTTTCGGGGCTCTGGTTTATAAACTTTGATGTATGTTCTATGTTTACAACTTTACAGTTTTCTTTGCCTCGGTTTTGGTTTGTAAATTTCCCTATTGTCACTAGAGTGGGCCTACCTTCAACTTAGATGCCATGGCTGAGGGATTTCTATTCTATCATATTCATCTAGGAATTGCACCTGGCCTTGTTTATTGAGATCTACCACATCCATGGGCCGTTAAGGTCGCCAGGACTTCCACTTGGTCTTGGATATAGTAGTTAACTCTGTTGGCCACATTGATGGGGTGACATATCTTCACGGAGTGTGTACTAATAACCCAAGTCTCAACACTGAAAGTGCTTTGATTTAACCACTTGACCATAACCCACTTGACAGTTATATTTTCCTATTTACATGAGCATATACCTATTTTGATTCTAATTTCTAAATGATGGATGTGTAATGGAGTGGAATCATCTCTATTCTATTTTTGTCAATATTTGAATATTTTATCTATTATTTAGTCTGTGAGTGTTTTGACAAGTAGCGATCTCTTAAAATTCATCTTCCCAAGTCCAAATCATGGCCAGGTTGGTTATGTTACAATCCATTCAATTTACGCAAATTTGTTATTGTATTTGTATTTGTTAACTGAAACCCTTACATTTTAATGAATGCATGCAATAGTGGTATTAGTTATAATGGGCTTCTATGATAGTGGTTTTAACTTGGCCCTCAGGCCAAGATTTCAATCTAAGGCTCTGATACCATGTGTAGGGACCTAAATTAATTAAGCCTAAAAAAATTTCATACAATTAAACATAGAATTTCTTTCAACGCATAAATAATTCATTAATCATCATATAAGAATTTAATATTCGACAGAAATTAAATTTATCCACAGCATGAAAATAAATTACATAATCATCCACATAACCCAGCAAATTCATAAATAAAAATAACTCTGCCTGATGCTAAATTTCCTCTTATCTGGTTGTCGTCCCTACTGCTCTGTCCAATATTTTCCTAATTCTCTGACCAAACCCTTCCCAAAACTGACTAACCACCCAACCAGCTAGGAGTAGCCTATCCGACTCCCTAGCTCTAGGATTCCGTGAGGATTCCTGACCCCTGAGCCAAAAACTCCCAGAAACCTACTTCCCCCTGCAACAGTTCACCCAAACTCCAAAACCAAACTCCCAAAACCAGAAAATATCCCCTCATCAGGAAATACACTCCTCCCCTCAAAAGAATGATTCCTCCCCAAATTTTCATAATCCTCTCCTGTAAGCCTCTTCCCAGTCATATATCTCCCTCATTCACCAACTCCCTACCCTCCTTTAATGCCACCCACCTTATCCCTCCATTCATTACCTTATCCTCCCATTTTTTTCCTTATCCCTCCACTCAATGCTTCTTTTCCCCCCTGCATACGTAAAGTTTCATAATGATTAAATTAAAGTTATTAATCCATTTAATTATTTACCCAAATCATTGAATGTGTTAAGTAATCAATTAATTAATTGATCGACATTTATTAAACAATAAATAAATAAATAAATAATATTATTAATAGTTAATCATTACTTAACTAATACACATTAAGAAAGTTAATTATTTAATTAAATATACTTAATAAACCTTAAGTAATCATTTAAATAGGGTTGTTACACCATCCAAAGGATGCCTCCATGGACCCGGGAAACCAGTTGTTTGATGTAAATGCCGACATTATTTTTTTTCCCAAAGTGTGGTATGTTGAAGAGATTCATAATCCCTGAGTTGTAAATTCCCATGATCCAGTGCGCATGCTCTAGCACTAGTCTTCGTAGGGGTCCCATCTCTCTCATGTTGATCAAATAGATTTCCTCGGCCAATTCTAGAAATTTGGCCAGCTCTTGCACGTCCTGATCTACATATCTCAAATTTGGTACCTTCCCCATCATATCATCGATAGTGGGGACTGCGTCTAGAATAAATGGGAGGGAAATTTCTATACTATTAGGGGTCTTTATTTTCTTCCCCACAGCAGATGTGCTTTCCTACGTTGCTCATGCGCCCTCTTCTTCCCTTATTGATTTTGGTCGGTTGGTTATTTCCTCGACTAGTACTTTTTCTTATGTATCAAACTATCATTTGTGCCAACTTGTGATGCTAAAATAGAATTTGGTGTGTCGGTTGATTGGGAAGTACGGTGGAAATGATGTGGCATGTTGAATGGGCGCTGACATAGGAACTGCTTGGATGAACAATGGATTGTTGTATGGGTGTTGAGGCCCAATACTGGGGCACCATGTGTCACCCCTTGCATTCCCAATAAGGGCTAGGGTCCAAAAATTCAAACTTAAAAAAAGGTCGACCGGACTGGCTGGCGGCCAAACCAACAGAATGATATATTTTAGTGGGTTTTAATAACGGTTGTAAAAAATGTCCAAAATCGGGGGGAGGGTGGGGGATCAACGGGGTTGAACCCTGGACCTCCCATAACCAAGCACCCAGCTTAACCTCCACCAATCGGTCCGCCAACAGATTGCGTTGGAAACTCTGCCCACAAAAAAATAATTTAAAACATGGTTTTTTCATCTCTTGGGGAAGGTATGGGCATGGGACCCTATTGGGCATGAATGTTTATACATCAKTGCACTTAATGTAGGATGTATATCCTTGTKTGGCATGCATATCGAGGCAGACARCCCAGAAGTGACAATAACATAATTTTACAAAATTATAGTCATTTGTGAATGACTGTTTGAGTCGAGTCACATGGCATAGTTTGTTTTGTGATATAAGTAGTGTTGTTTAAGGGATATGGTCAATCCCATGACTATTTGGCATGCTTATTGAGGAAGAGTTGCACCTTTCAGAGCAGGGTCGAGTTTACAGTCAAAATTTGCAGAAAGACAAGATGGACCTTTTGGTGCTATGTTCGCTGAGATTTGAGTAGTCAGTTGAGTTCCTTGGCACAAAACCCAATGTAAGTTACATGCATTTATGGTTTTTTCCTCTTTTTGGTTATTGCATGAGGATGAACACGTGTTGTGGATTCTGATGATCTTTGAGTGTTGCGGCAAGGTAGAAAGATCTGAATTATTGCAAGAAATTCATTGTTTGAGCCTTGCATGCAAACTGAGATGTTGCAATAAGAAGCCATTTTGGCACTTCAAATGAAAGTACTCATGTTATATTCAAAAGTCTCAGAATTGTGAGACGTGTGTGATGATAATGATCATCTTTCCTTGAAATTGATGTAAAAGGTTTTTTATTAGCCACTCTTAGGTGATGATGAGAGTGAGAGGTATTTTCTTTATGTATAAGCCTTGTTGGAAGCATTATAATGGATCTTATAGAAACTATTGAGTGAGAGGAATTATTTTCTCTAAGGCCTATTTTGGAAATCATTTTAAACTTGTCCATGAGTGTTTTATAACCTCTTGGAAAAGATAGTATTGCTTTGAAGTTTTCAATATTGTGATCCATGTATAATTGGCTACAGATTTTCATTGATGTAAGTGTTGGAATTGCAATCCTCATTCTAAAGTACAAAGGTGAAGGAGAAGAAGGGTGTGGCATTTCTAAGACATATGTTATGTAGATCAAGGAACCAACTACAAATTTTCATTGATGCAAGTGTTGGCATAGACATCCTCATTCTGAAGCACAAAGGTGAAGGAGAAGAAGGGTATGACCTTTCAAAAGCATTTTTTATGCAGATTGAGCAGTGGTGAAGTGCATCGTGGAGTGTAACATTGTTCTTAGAAGATGGTTGTAGATATTCAAGTTTCTCTCTATACTTTTGGAGGACCAAAAGTGATTTTTTTGGGGAGGTATGATCCAGGAGGATCGCCACACAAGGATTCGTTACTTTTCACACCATGGAGAAGATTATTAAAATGTTGATTAACGATAGGTGACAAATTTTAAAAAGAATGATTAATGCTTCATTTAAAATTGTAAAAATGATTAATAATTTAAATGAGTGTGAGAAGCTCATGTATTATTCATTCAAATTGGAAGAATGATTAATACTTGAAGTCAGTGACAATTACTCATGTATTTTTCATTTAATTTGTAAAAAGGGAAATTAGTTTTGTGTGAGAGTACACCTCACAAATTAGTTTCCTAGTTTTAAGGGGAAATTAGTTTTGCATGAGAATCCACCTCACAACTAGTTTTTCCATTCTCAAGAAGAGGATGAGAGTCTCATGAGTTGATTTCGGATTATTCTTCATTTTATCAAAAGCAGTTTCCTAGTCTCAAGGGGAAGTTAAGGGTCTCATAGGTTGGTTGAGAATTTTTCTCATTTTTGGCCTTAAATTGTTATTTAGATCCTAAATTTGTGGATCATGTCTCCTTGAATTATCGAGAGAGGGAAACTATATAAATTCCTTATGTAAGCATTGTGATAGGGAGGCCCCTTGGAGAGAGAGATTCGCATGGTGAGGAATGTAGTCCTTCTAGTGTCGGAAGAAATGTCACTTATGTGAGAGCCTTAAGGTCTATTTGTATAAGATAAGGTTGCTCTGTGCTTTTAGCCTTGTATGGAGCATGTGCCACATTTTGTGAGAATGTTTCAGCCCTTGTTAAAGGAAGGATAATAAAGCGATTTATATTCCAAGAAGATCCAAATATGTAGCCAAAAGAGTCTTGTGAACTCTGTTATCACATGGGTGTGAAATTATACATGTGTGAGTTTAGATTGCATTCTCTCTTGATTAAGTAGATATTTAATTATACATATGCACATAATTATGAAAATTTTGTTCATGTGCATCTGAAATCCTTAGAAATTATTTGCTTGTGTTCACATGCAGTTAATCATGAGTAAAATATCCTCATCATAGAATTTTTTTAGAGAAATATCTCACAGAAAATATTGGATCAATTTCCAAGGGATGCAACTCTTCAAAAGGAAGGGGAAGGCACCTATATACTTGGAAGGGGTAGACAAGTTACGACATCGACAAAGAGATCACTCATCAATAACAACAAGAGATCAAGAGAGAACATGAAACATAAGAGAAAGGAAGAAGAATTCGATAGAGTGGACGAGGTGACTAGGTAAAGACTTTTGTTTGCAATAGGGGGTTGATTTTGTAGAGAATGAAGGCGAGTCAAGAAGTTGATTTTGCCAGGTTTATTTGTAACATTGTAATGAGCTATGTCTCCCCTCTTGTACTTGTAAAGTAACATTATAAGCTATTGTATCATTGTTATTATATGTGTGTTAGGCACATCTTGGTTCCACCCAAACATACATCTGTGTCATTGTCTCACATTGGATGTTCTCTTACATAATTGTATACTTTTGCTAATTATTAATTTTCATTTAATTTTTTAAGTGTGGATGTTGTCCATGGATGGGTGTTGATCCAGGTGGATATGAGAATGATAAAAAATTGATAGTCTCAAATGTTGATGAAAATGACTCCATTNATAGTCATTTGTGAATGACTGTTTGAGTCGAGTCACATGGCATAGTTTGTTTTGTGATATAAGTAGTGTTGTTTAAGGGATATGGTCAATCCCATGACTATTTGGCATGCTTATTCAGGAAGAGTTGCACCTTTCAGAGCAGGTTCAAGTTTACAGTCAAAAGTTGCAGAAAGACAAGATGGACCTTTTGGTGCTATGTTCGCTGAGATTTGAGTAGTCAGCTGAGTTCCTTGGCACAAAACCCAATGTAAGTTACATGCATTTATGGTTTTTTCCTCTTTTTGGTTATTGAATGAGGATGAACACGTGTTGTGGATTCTGATGATCTTTGAGTGTTGCGGCAAGGTAGAAAGATCTGAATTATTGCAAGAAATTCATTGTTTGAGCCTTGCATGCAAACTGAGATGCTGCAATAAGAGGCCATTTTGGCACTTCAAATGAAAGTACTCATGTTTACATTCAAAAGTCTCAGAATTGCGAGACGTGTGTGATGATAATGATCATCTTTCCTTGAAATTGATGTAAAAGGTTTTTTATTAGCCACTCTTAGGTGATGATGAGAGTGAGAGGTATTTTCTTTATGTCTAAGCCTTGTTGGAAGCATTGTAATGGATCTTATAGACACTATTGAGTGAGAGGAATTATTTTCTCGAAGGCCTATTTTGGAAATCATTTTAAACTTGTCCATGAGTGTTTTATAACCTCTTGGAAAAGATAGTATTTCTTTGAAGTTTTCAATATTGTGATCCATGTATAATTGGCTACAGATTTTCATTGATGTAAGTGTTGGCATTGCAATCCTCATTCTAAAGTACAAAGGTGAAGGAGAAGAAGGGTGTGGCATTTCTAAGACATATGTTATGTAGATCAAGGAACCAACTACAAATTTTCATTGATGCAAGTGTTGGCATAGACATCCTCATTCTGAAGCACAAAGGTGAAGGAGAAGAAGGGTATGACCTTTCAAAAGCATTTTTTATGCAGATTGAGCAGTGGTGAAGTGCATCGTGGAGTGTAACATTGTTCTTAGAAGATGGTTGTAGATATTCAAGTTTCTCTCTATACTTTTGGAGGACCAAAAGTGATTTTTTTGGGGAGGTATGATCCAGGAGGATCGCCACACAAGGATTCGTTACTTTTCACACCATGGAGAAGATTATTAAAATGTTGATTAACGATAGGTGACAAATTTTAAAAAGAATGATTAATGCTTCATTTAAAATTGTAAAAATGATTAATAATTTAAATGAGTGTGAGAAGCTCATGTATTATTCATTCAAATTGGAAGAATGATTAATACTTGAAGTCAGTGACAATTACTCATGTATTTTTCATTTAATTTGTAAAAAGGGAAATTAGTTTTGTGTGAGAGTACACCTCACAAATTAGTTTCCTAGTTTTAAGGGGAAATTAGTTTTGCATGAGAATCCACCTCACAACTAGTTTTTCCATTCTCAAGAAGAGGATGAGAGTCTCATGAGTTGATTTCGGATTATTCTTCATTTTATCAAAAGCAGTTTCCTAGTCTCAAGGGGAAGTTAAGGGTCTCATAGGTTGGTTGAGAATTTTTCTCATTTTTGGCCTTAAATTGTTATTTAGATCCTAAATTTGTGGATCATGTCTCCTTGAATTATCGAGAGAGGGAAACTATATAAATTCCTTATGTAAGCATTGTGATAGGGAGGCCCCTTGGAGAGAGAGATTCGCATGGTGAGGAATGTAGTCCTTCTAGTGTCGGAAGAAATGTCACTTATGTGAGAGCCTTAAGGTCTATTTGTATAAGATAAGGTTGCTCTGTGCTTTTAGCCTTGTATGGAGCATGTGCCACATTTTGTGAGAATGTTTCAGCCCTTGTTAAAGGAAGGATAATAAAGCGATTTATATTCCAAGAAGATCCAAATATGTAGCCAAAAGAGTCTTGTGAACTCTGTTATCACATGGGTGTGAAATTATACATGTGTGAGTTTAGATTGCATTCTCTCTTGATTAAGTAGATATTTAATTATACATATGCACATAATTATGAAAATTTTGTTCATGTGCATCTGAAATCCTTAGAAATTATTTGCTTGTGTTCACATGCAGTTAATCATGAGTAAAATATCCTCATCATAGAATTTTTTTAGAGAAATATCTCACAGAAAATATTGGATCAATTTCCAAGGGATGCAACTCTTCAAAAGGAAGGGGAAGGCACCTATATACTTGGAAGGGGTAGACAAGTTACGACATCGACAAAGAGATCACTCATCAATAACAACAAGAGATCAAGAGAGAACATGAAACATAAGAGAAAGGAAGAAGAATTCGATAGAGTGGACGAGGTGACTAGGTAAAGACTTTTGTTTGCAATAGGGGGTTGATTTTGTAGAGAATGAAGGCGAGTCAAGAAGTTGATTTTGCCAGGTTTATTTGTAACATTGTAATGAGCTATGTCTCCCCTCTTGTACTTGTAAAGTAACATTATAAGCTATTGTATCATTGTTATTATATGTGTGTTAGGCACATCTTGGTTCCACCCAAACATACATCTGTGTCATTGTCTCACATTGGATGTTCTCTTACATAATTGTATACTTTTGCTAATTATTAATTTTCATTTAATTTTTTAAGTGTGGATGTTGTCCATGGATGGGTGTTGATCCAGGTGGATATGAGAATGATAAAAAATTGATAGTCTCAAATGTTGATGAAAATGACTCCATTACATAGAGCCCGAAGAGAGATTTCAATGCAACTTGAACAGAGTCAAACTAACATCATACAAGAAAGATATGGTCTTCTGAAGTTTTGAAAAAAAAGAAAAGACATGGAGACGTGGCATACCAGAGGCTTCCATGTGGCACCACTAGAAGGATGACATGTGGGACTATACAGATAGACACGTGGACTATACTGATATTGATGTGGATTGTATATTTGGTGGTGTGGCACTATGCGGATGATGATGTGGAAGTATGGATGTTGATGTGGTAGGGTTGACTAGACTATATGGATGATGAAGTGGTGGTATAGAAGGATGGCATGGAAGGACAGGTGGGAGTGTAACAGACTAACGTGGTGTCGACTGTGTGTTTAAATGGAAAGTGAATGTGCATATATGTGGCAAGTGACTATGTGTTGACTATACGCTTATTATGCATCCAGGTGGCCAAATTACAAGGTGACATGTGGCCCAATCAAAGAATTCCATGTGGTATCTCCAATCAGGGAAAAAGGGGGTTATCAACTTTGAATATGTTGGACATGGGAATCAAACCCATAACCTCCATCTTAATAAACCAACGGTCTAACCACTAGGCCATTAATGAAACTTGTTATAGATTACAAAGAATATATATTTAAATCCTATGGTTGTAAATATAACCCAAAGAAGGGAGGTCTATAGGCTTGCCCCCATGACCTCTTACTTAAAATAATCAATGAATTAACCAGTATCCCACAGGTCGACCTTGTTATGGAAAATGAATAATTTTTTATTTAAATTTTTAATGATCGAATGGTTTAAAATCCATATAGACGTAGGATTTTAAACTCAATGCCTTGTCATTGCACTGCGGAGTCTTATGTGCCTAGGAACTTTACCATATTGTCTTTTTTATGGAATTGTTTCATGCCAAAAATCTAAGTCGAATTATATTGTACAAGGGAGTCTTGTGGCCATAAATCTAAGTCAATTTATTTTATGCTATGTTTTCTAATCCTTATTGGGCATATGTAACTTGTAAAGATTTTTTATGAAGCTTGTTCAAGATATTTTTTTAGAGGAGTTGTTGGAGACCCTTGAGAGAATTTTCTAGAGATTATTTGTAATATCATTGAGAGAGAGTAAGAAAATAATTTTTCTTATGAATGTGGTATTTTTGTATGTTATAATATAGTGTCATTGGGCATCTATGGGAGTCATAGGGTGTTTATAGTCAAAATTCTATGTTTTTTGAGATGGAGATGATGCTAACAGTTAAACTTGAGATTGTGCAGTAGAACAGAAAGTCAGTTCCAAGATGGGTCAATCCATAATGTAGTTTCATTGAGAATCTATGGAACTATAAAGTGTTTATAGTAAAAATTTTCAGTTTTCAAACGCAAAGATGATAGTGACATCCACACTTGAGTTCTCTATAGTAGATCAAGAAGTCCTTATTAAGACAACCTTGTAAGTCTAAGGATGGAACAATGAGCCACATGTTGTGAGAACTCTTTGAGAAGGAAGATAGACACTTTATGTGAGATCCTTATCACTTTGTAGACCAGTCCCAGGTTGGGAGAATGAATTCTTTGCAAAGAAGAATTAATGAAGTGGTCCGTGGATTAATCGAGCCCAGAGACGTAGCCAAATGTTTTGGTGAACTCCGTTAAAAACTTGTGTAATGTTCAATTTGACTTGTTGTTGTTCTTATTTCACTTCATTTCAACGTTGTAATTCCGCAAGTTAATTGTGCAAATTAATGAAGTTTGGTTAAACAAGTGGATTCACATGATAGATGCAAATAGTCAGTAATGATCATAATTCTAGATTCAGGTTGGATGTTAATGTATTTTTATGAATTAAATTGGCATATAAGGATTTTTGGATCAAATGGTATTGGAGCCAGGTTTGACACGTATTTGCGAGTGAATCCAAGCAAGGTGAAGGTATACTTGAATAATTCCATTTTGAAAGTGCATATCTTGGTTTTAAAAGGACAACCATGGGAATAGAATCAAAGTGAGAATGAATTCAAGAGATTGAAGAGATAAACCAGAGTATTTAGGAAGATATTTTTGAGTTGAGAAGGTTGTTGCATATATCAAAAGATGAGAAGTGAAAGTTGAAAATACATATACAAGCCATGGAAGAGGCTTTGGTGAACTTTCAGAGTGAAGAAGGATTAAAGAAACCATCCTTCACAGCATATTCATAAACTATTTCTGAATTATACTATAGAAGTAATTCTTTGATTCCACATTCTTCCCATCAATATTATTCTTTTGGTGAATTTGAAAGGCACACTAGAGGTGTTGTGTTGAAACTGCTAAAGAAAATAGGAATCGGGATATGAAGGAAAATGAATTGGAGTTAATGGCCAAGGTATAATTAATCCCATAGAAGTGGTAGAATGACCTTGTTATGCAGGATTGGGTTATGGTAAAGATTTAGATGGAGAATGCTCCAAAAAAATGAAGGAAAGAAATTATTCAAGTGACGAGTCTAAGTCAACGCAGAAATAACGCTCACAAGTTAATGGAACATCACACCATGATGGTGATAGTGATTGCAAGTCATCTCCAAAAATAAGTGAGTATTTCGAAGGACAAGCTAAGTCAAGTTCTCCTCATCAAGTTTTCATTAAAGCCATCCATGAAAGGTATAAAGGTCATGACGACTTAAAATTTTTCTTTGATTATAAGAAGAATAATAATGCAATTCAAACCTTATGGAATGTGTNATTGCAATCCTCATTCTAAAGTACAAAGGTGAAGGAGAAGAAGGGTGTGGCATTTCTAAGACATATGTTATGTAGATCAAGGAACCAACTACAAATTTTCATTGATGCAAGTGTTGGCATAGACATCCTCATTCTGAAGCACAAAGGTGAAGGAGAAGAAGGGTATGACCTTTCAAAAGCATTTTTTATGCAGATTGAGCAGTGGTGAAGTGCATCGTGGAGTGTAACATTGTTCTTAGAAGATGGTTGTAGATATTCAAGTTTCTCTCTATACTTTTGGAGGACCAAAAGTGATTTTTTTGGGGAGGTATGATCCAGGAGGATCGCCACACAAGGATTCGTTACTTTTCACACCATGGAGAAGATTATTAAAATGTTGATTAACGATAGGTGACAAATTTTAAAAAGAATGATTAATGCTTCATTTAAAATTGTAAAAATGATTAATAATTTAAATGAGTGTGAGAAGCTCATGTATTATTCATTCAAATTGGAAGAATGATTAATACTTGAAGTCAGTGACAATTACTCATGTATTTTTCATTTAATTTGTAAAAAGGGAAATTAGTTTTGTGTGAGAGTACACCTCACAAATTAGTTTCCTAGTTTTAAGGGGAAATTAGTTTTGCATGAGAATCCACCTCACAACTAGTTTTTCCATTCTCAAGAAGAGGATGAGAGTCTCATGAGTTGATTTCGGATTATTCTTCATTTTATCAAAAGCAGTTTCCTAGTCTCAAGGGGAAGTTAAGGGTCTCATAGGTTGGTTGAGAATTTTTCTCATTTTTGGCCTTAAATTGTTATTTAGATCCTAAATTTGTGGATCATGTCTCCTTGAATTATCGAGAGAGGGAAACTATATAAATTCCTTATGTAAGCATTGTGATAGGGAGGCCCCTTGGAGAGAGAGATTCGCATGGTGAGGAATGTAGTCCTTCTAGTGTCGGAAGAAATGTCACTTATGTGAGAGCCTTAAGGTCTATTTGTATAAGATAAGGTTGCTCTGTGCTTTTAGCCTTGTATGGAGCATGTGCCACATTTTGTGAGAATGTTTCAGCCCTTGTTAAAGGAAGGATAATAAAGCGATTTATATTCCAAGAAGATCCAAATATGTAGCCAAAAGAGTCTTGTGAACTCTGTTATCACATGGGTGTGAAATTATACATGTGTGAGTTTAGATTGCATTCTCTCTTGATTAAGTAGATATTTAATTATACATATGCACATAATTATGAAAATTTTGTTCATGTGCATCTGAAATCCTTAGAAATTATTTGCTTGTGTTCACATGCAGTTAATCATGAGTAAAATATCCTCATCATAGAATTTTTTTAGAGAAATATCTCACAGAAAATATTGGATCAATTTCCAAGGGATGCAACTCTTCAAAAGGAAGGGGAAGGCACCTATATACTTGGAAGGGGTAGACAAGTTACGACATCGACAAAGAGATCACTCATCAATAACAACAAGAGATCAAGAGAGAACATGAAACATAAGAGAAAGGAAGAAGAATTCGATAGAGTGGACGAGGTGACTAGGTAAAGACTTTTGTTTGCAATAGGGGGTTGATTTTGTAGAGAATGAAGGCGAGTCAAGAAGTTGATTTTGCCAGGTTTATTTGTAACATTGTAATGAGCTATGTCTCCCCTCTTGTACTTGTAAAGTAACATTATAAGCTATTGTATCATTGTTATTATATGTGTGTTAGGCACATCTTGGTTCCACCCAAACATACATCTGTGTCATTGTCTCACATTGGATGTTCTCTTACATAATTGTATACTTTTGCTAATTATTAATTTTCATTTAATTTTTTAAGTGTGGATGTTGTCCATGGATGGGTGTTGATCCAGGTGGATATGAGAATGATAAAAAATTGATAGTCTCAAATGTTGATGAAAATGACTCCATTGCATAGTGCCCGATGAGAGATTTCAATGCAACTTGAACAGAGTCAAACTAACATCATACAAGAAAGATATGGTCTTCTGAAGTTTTGAAAAAAAAGAAAAGACATGGACACGTGGCATACCAGAGGCTTCCATGTGGCACCACTAGAAGGATGACATGTGGGACTATACAGATAGACACGTGGACTATATTGATATTGATGTGGATTGTATATTTGGTGGTGTGTCACTATGCGGATGATGATGTGGAAGTATGGATGTTGATGTGGTAGGGTTGACTAGACTATATGGATGATGAAGTGGTGGTACAGAAGGATGGCATGGAAGGACAGGTGGGAGTGTAACAGACTAACGTGGTGTTGACTGTGTGTTTAAATGGAAAGTGAATGTGCATATATGTGGCAAGTGACTATGTGTTGACTATATGCTTATTATGCATCCAGGTGGCCAAATTACAAGGTGACATGTGGCCCAATCAAAGAATTCCATGTGGTATCTCCAATCAGGGAAAAAGGACGTTATCAACTTTGAATATGTTGGACATGGGAATCAAACCCATAACCTCCATCTTAATAAACCAACGATCTAACCACTAGGTCATTAATGAAACTTGTTATAGATTACAAAGAATATATATTTAAATCCTATGGTTGTAACTATAACCCAAAGGGGGGAGGTCTATAGGCTTGCCCCCACGACCTCTTACTTAAAATAATCAATGAATTAACCAGTATCCCACAAGTCGACCTTGTTATGGAAAATGAATAATTTTTTATTTAAATTTTTAATGATCGAATGGTTTAAAATCCATATAGACGTAGGATTTTAAACTCAATGCCTTGTCATTGCACTGCAGAGTGTTATGTTCCTAGGAACTTTACCATATTGGTTTTTTTATGGAATTGTTTCATGCCAAAAATCTAAGTCGAATTATATTGTACAAGGGAGTCTTGTGGCCATAAATCTAAGTCAATTTATTTTATGCTATGTTTTCTAATCCTTATTGGGCATATGTAACTTGTAAAGATTTTTTATGAAGCTTGTTCAAGATATTTTTTTAGAGGAGTTGTTGGAGACCCTTGAGAGAATTTTCTAGAGATTATTTGTAATATCATTGAGAGAGAGTAAGAAAATAATTTTTCTTATGAATGTGGTATTTTTGTATGTTATAATATAGTGTCATTGGGCATCTATGGGAGTCATAGGGTGTTTATAGTCAAAATTCTATGTTTTTTGAGATGGAGATGATGCTAACAGTTAAACTTGAGATTGTGCAGTAGAACAGAAAGTCAGTTCCAAGATGGGTCAATCCATAATGTAGTTTCATTGAGAATCTATGGAACTATAAAGTGTTTATAGTAAAAATTTTCAGTTTTCAAACGCAAAGATGATAGTGACATCCACACTTGAGTTCTCTATAGTAGATCAAGAAGTCCTTATTAAGACAACCTTGTAAGTCTAAGGATGGAACAATGAGCCACATGTTGTGAGAACTCTTTGAGAAGGAAGATAGACACTTTATGTGAGATCCTTATCACTTTGTAGACCAGTCCCAGGTTGGGAGAATGAATTCTTTGCAAAGAAGAATTAATGAAGTGGTCCGTGGATTAATCGAGCCCAGAGACGTAGCCAAATGTTTTGGTGAACTCCGTTAAAAACTTGTGTAATGTTCAATTTGACTTGTTGTTGTTCTTATTTCACTTCATTTCAACGTTGTAATTCCGCAAGTTAATTGTGCAAATTAATGAAGTTTGGTTAAACAAGTGGATTCACATGATAGATGCAAATAGTCAGTAATGATCATAATTCTAGATTCAGGTTGGATGTTAATGTATTTTTATGAATTAAATTGGCATATAAGGATTTTTGGATCAAATGGTATTGGAGCCAGGTTTGACACGTATTTGCGAGTGAATCCAAGCAAGGTGAAGGTATACTTGAATAATTCCATTTTGAAAGTGCATATCTTGGTTTTAAAAGGACAACCATGGGAATAGAATCAAAGTGAGAATGAATTCAAGAGATTGAAGAGATAAACCAGAGTATTTAGGAAGATATTTTTGAGTTGAGAAGGTTGTTGCATATATCAAAAGATGAGAAGTGAAAGTTGAAAATACATATACAAGCCATGGAAGAGGCTTTGGTGAACTTTCAGAGTGAAGAAGGATTAAAGAAACCATCCTTCACAGCATATTCATAAACTATTTCTGAATTATACTATAGAAGTAATTCTTTGATTCCACATTCTTCCCATCAATATTATTCTTTTGGTGAATTTGAAAGGCACACTAGAGGTGTTGTGTTGAAACTGCTAAAGAAAATAGGAATCGGGATATGAAGGAAAATGAATTGGAGTTAATGGCCAAGGTATAATTAATCCCATAGAAGTGGTAGAATGACCTTGTTATGCAGGATTGGGTTATGGTAAAGATTTAGATGGAGAATGCTCCAAAAAAATGAAGGAAAGAAATTATTCAAGTGACGAGTCTAAGTCAACGCAGAAATAACGCTCACAAGTTAATGGAACATCACACCATGATGGTGATAGTGATTGCAAGTCATCTCCAAAAATAAGTGAGTATTTCGAAGGACAAGCTAAGTCAAGTTCTCCTCATCAAGTTTTCATTAAAGCCATCCATGAAAGGTATAAAGGTCATGACGACTTAAAATTTTTCTTTGATTATAAGAAGAATAATAATGCAATTCAAACCTTATGGAATGTGTACCCTTGTACATTTTCTCGATCACCTAACCATTGTGTGGCCAAGTGTCGAAAGAGGAAATATTTGAACAAGAAGTTGATCATGTCCACCAAAAAGGAGGCAATACATGAAGAATAGCTTGCAAGTTCACTTGGAAAGAAGGGATCATTGTCATCGATGATTTTAGGGGCTAAATTTCATCAATTGGATAATTTTCCATGGTTTTTCCCAAGAAAAGATTCGCAAATTTCCATTTTTACTAAAAATTATTCGCCCAAATTCCATAGAATAAAATTGTTTACGTTAAAAACCATCAAACGTTAATAGAAACTATATAAGATCCTTATAATTTTGAATATTTTTACAAAACTATCACCAATCATTTTACATTTTTCATATTAAGGACTAGTAAGATTAGTCCACGTTTCTACATTTTAATATAAATTTCCATCCTTAAAATGATCTTTGATCGTTTTCCAAGAGAATGGGAAAGAATTATTTCACTCATTGCAATGTGAGCATACATGAAATGGAGAAGTGTTGGAAACTTTTGTTGATATTATGGTAGCTGCGGGAGGTATTAACCTCCATGTATAACCTCTGACCAGATTAAAATGTTCTGAAAGCTAGCGAAACCCTAAATAGATGTATATAAACCCTAGAAGACATGTCAACTCATTAAAAGAATTAATATTTAAGTATTGGCCTCTAAAAGAGGAAGTCATCCTAGACATGAGACAAAGATCACTACAAATAGAGGGTTATTGAGCTCATTTGGTCATTCACAATCTCATATCTCACGCAAGGAAAGTGGTGCACAAGTTTGGAGAAGGAGTGCAGTTGCAGTTACTGCAACTGGGATTTTGGTCTTGGTTTCT
Source organism: Picea glauca (assembly GCA_000966675.3). Lineage (NCBI taxonomy): Eukaryota > Viridiplantae > Streptophyta > Pinopsida > Pinales > Pinaceae > Picea > Picea glauca. The sequence goes on from JZKD02S0795030.1 coordinate 49,388, forward strand.
GGTTTATGGACTTTATGCTTGGTGTGTTATTCTTGGAGAAAGAGAGATATGTTATCTCTTGGGTATATTTTTGGTCTAGTGTTTCTTCCGTAACTATCCCATATGTCAAGGTTATGGTTCTCGGGGGTGGTTGTGTTGCAATGGTTGGGTGAAAATATTGAGATATTGTCTATGGAAAAATGAGCACATATCTTTTATTCTAATAGGTTATGGGCCGACACTATATTCAGACAGTCTAACCACTGAAATATATACTGGTAAATTATTTGTTAAGCTCATTAAGGCACCAGTTATAGCTGCAGCTAGATTTTCTAATTATGGAGCTGCAACAAACCATAACACTTGTGTTTGGTCACTTTTGGTGAATAATTTGACCTAATTCATTGACATCCTAGTGCGCCCTAGCCTAGTGCACCTCTTGGTACCCTCATCTATCAAAAATGTTAGGTTTGAATTTTTTGTCAAAGTCAAAGTCAAAGTTTGACTAGTCAAAGTCAAAATCAAAGGTTGACTTCTGGTCAAATTGATTTTGTGGTCAAAGTTGAAATTCTAGAGTTTCTATCTTTCTCTAATCAATGAATCTTTTGATTCGGTTTCTAATCTCTTCTTGTCAATATGGTATCTAGTTTCATATTGGAAGACAAGTTGGACAATGCTACAAGACTTAAAAGTGAATTCAGAAGAATAAGTGCAACCTCCATAGAAAGTGAGGCTTTAGGTTCCAGGTTTGATTAAATTGTTAAGCTTTGAATTTGTATATATCAAGGGTGATAGTTGCTACATTACAAAAATGGTCTTTGAAAGGTTCTATTATTGCTAGGTGAAATGAATACTTGACTACATATGAATACCATTGATATATATTCCTATTGTACCTGTTTACGAGATGAACTAACATTTCCTCTAGAGAGACATTTCTTGTTTTCTCTTGTTTCGGGTAGGTACCCTTGTGAAATATGTTTGATGAACAATCTTTGTAGAATTTGTCATAGAAGAATTTTATAAGGATGAAACAATACTTGCGACAACTACTAGATGGGAAGCAATCAGAACAAATAGAAAAAAACTTTAAGAGACTCAGAGGGAGTCAGAATCAAAACGAAGTTAGTAATCAATAGGAAACTAGAATAAACTTGTGACACTTTGCAGAAAGAAATAAGGATGCATATGGAAGCATGGAATATCTCAGATGGAGGGAGATGATTACAAAATTCCAAAAGAAGAGCATGCATATTCCTCATTCGGCATTAGGAGGGAGCTAATCCCCAATAATATGATCCATTGAAGAATTTTTTAATACTATGAAGTATATGTCCATTTTCTTCATTGGAAGTAGCAACCATGATAATAAACATGTGTTCAACTTGACTTTAGAATAATTCTTCTTCGAAAAGAAGCCTTGAATATCCCTGGTTGTCCATCTACATTTATGTTCCTATGGAGAAAGGAATAATTCGTAACCTTCAAGAAGGAAGGGCATGAAATATATAAAATATTCCATGGACTCCAATGGTGAAGAAGGAAGTTGTGATGAATACCTATGTATGTGTGAAATTGTGAAAAATACTTATAAATGGAAGCATTGATGGATACAAGGTGAATATTTGGGGCTAGAGGGTTCTCCCAGAAGGAGGGAGAGCACTATGATAACAGTTTTTTGCAGTAACCAAATATGACTCTACCTGAGCCATTATATGTCTTGCAGTATCCATGGGTTGGATTTTACATCAGATGGATGTAAAGATTGTTCTTCTCAATGGAGTAATTAAAGAAGAAGCATATAGAATAGGCACTCATATATCCAGAGAGAGATAGACCGGACACAATAGTAGTGAAAGGTGTCATATATGAGAGGTTATATAGGTTGATAGGAAAGCTTGTGATTGGATTTAGTTAATTCTTGGATTTAGAGTCAGTGTCAGTATCAGAGACAACTTCTTCTAGTATTTTCAAAAGAGGAATCTTGTGAAGAATCCCACCTATCCAGGGAATATTCCAATAAGGGGAAGTAGCATAAAGTGGAACATCCATGGTTATCATTTTTGAACAACCAAATTTATCATGAATATGTAGCACCTACAAAGAATTTCTTCATTGTTGTAAAGTAGAAAAGAAATAGTATTATCTGTATGAAGTATGGAGGTAGAGTACTTATTAAAAGAGTGAAATAAGTAGGAATGGTTGTTATTTAATGCCATCTCCATGTAATATGTATATATTAATGCCTTGTGAGAAGAAATTCAAACAACATAGTTTCTTTTGGAAACATGTTTGTATTTTACTCTCAGGGAAGCAAGTAAAGGAGATGAACAAGAGGTTCATTCAAAGAATCCAATAGATACATTAGGAAGTACAAGTAAAATTAAAGGAGGGCCAAGCCAAGATGGGAAAATCATGTCAAGCACCATAATGGTCAGCTCCAATATGGATATTAGTTTGAAGTGCATATTAGAAAAGTGGATAGAGTCCAGAAAAGTGAATATGTTGATACTTACTTAGTTTTTGAGTAATTCATAATTTTGGAGGTCAAAAGTTATTCCAATGGGGAGGTGTGATCGAGGTGGATCTTAGAATGCTTGAACATTGAAATACTCAAATGCTTATGAAAATGAATCCACTGTTTATAAATCGATGATACCTGTCCAACGCAACTTGAACAAAATCAAATGGATGTTGTATGAGAAAGATATGGTCTTCTGAAGTTTTGTAAAAACATGTAAAGTCATGAACATGGTGGACACATGGCACCACTAGAGGATACCACGTGCATCACTGGAAGGATGACATGTTGAATAGTATGGAAAAACACATGGACTATATAGATGTTGATGTGGATTGTATGGATGTTGACATGACACTATACAAATGATGGCATGGCACTATATGGATGATAACATGGCAATACGAATGTTGATGTGGTAGTGTTGATTGGAACATATAGAAAATGACATGGAATTATGGTAGGCTAGCATGGAAAGACATGTGAAAGTACAATAGAATGACATGGCATTGATAGTGTGTTGATGTGGCAGGTGATCTTGAAACTATGTGGCAGGTGACTATTTGTTGATTGTATGTTGACTATGCATACAAGTGGTCAAATTATAAGGTAAAACATGGCCCAATTAGAGTGTGTCACATGGCACCCATAATCATTCCAAAAGGGCCTTATCAACTATGAATATGTTGAGCATGAGAATCGAACTTGTAGCCTCCAACTTAAAAAAACCAACGGTCTAACCACTAGGCCATTGATGAAACTTGTTATGGATTACAATGAATATATATATACAAATACTATGGCTATAACTATAACCCAAATGGGGGAGGTCAATGGGATTAATCCCGTGACCTCCACCTTAAAATGATAAATGGCTTAACCAATATCCCATCGGTCGACCTTGTTATGGAAAACGAATAATTTTTTATTTAAATTTGTAATGATYAGATGGTTCAAAAWTCCTATAGGTGTGGGATTTGAACCGTCGAACTCAACTATATAAATTTGGTGACTTTTCCATTGCACTACAAAGTGATATGTTCCTAGGAACTCTTCCATATTGGTTTTGTTATGGMAATATTTCATGARAAAACTATGAGTTGAGTTCTATTGTATAAGGGATTCTTCTAGCCATAACTCTSACTTGAGTTATTTTATGTTGYGTTTTCAATCCTTATTAGGAGTATGTAACTTGCAAAGACTTTTTATGAAGCTTGTTGAGGATATTTTTTAGAGGATTTCTTGGAGAGACTTGAGAAAATTTTGTAGAGATTCTTTGTAATCTCGTTGGGAGAGAGTAAGCAAGGAATTTTCTTATGAATGTGGTATTTTTGTATGATGTAATTCACTTCCATTAGGAATCTATGGGAGTCATAGGCTGTTTATAGTCAATAGTCTCAGTTTTATGAAACGAAGAAGATGGTGACAATTACACATGAGTTTGTGTAGTAGAACAGAAAATCAATCCTAGGATGGGTCAATATGTAATGTAGTGTCATTGAGCATCTATGGAACTATAGAGTGTTTATGTTCAAATGTTTCAATTTTCTGAGGTGAAGTTGATAGTGACATCCACACCTGAGTTCTATGTAGTAGATTAGGAGGTCCTTATTGAAAGAACCTTGTACTTCCATTGATGGGATAATGAGACACATGTTGTGAGACCTATTTGAGAAGGAGGATAGTCACTTTATGTGATATCCTTATGCCTTTGTAGATCAGTTCCAGGATGAGAGAAACAATTCTTTGGAAAGAAGAATTAATGAAGCAGTGTGTGGATTAAGTGAGCCTAGAAACATAGCCAAAATATTTGGTGAACTCTGTTAACGACTTGTGTAATGTGGCATTTGACTTGTTTTTATTATTACTTCACTTCATTTTAGCATTGTAATTCCATAAGTTAGTTGTGAAAATTAATGAAGTTTGGTTAAATAAGTGGATTCACATAATAGATGCAAATGTCAATAACGGTCATAATTCCCCAATCAGGTTGGATGTTAATGTGTGTTTATGAGTTAAATTGACATCTAAGGATTTTTAGATAAGGCGTTCACCTTGATTATGTAATGTATAGAGTTTAATTCTCCGACTTGACTCATTGTATCTCAAGGATGGTTAAGGGTGTGCCTTGAGTGAAAAGGCATACTCTGGGTGAAGTAATCTTGAGTTGGCCTTGGCACCAAGTTTAAAAATTTGTGGTTCTACATGACCATAGGAGTCAAATGAATTGGTCAGTCCAAGTAAATAAAAAAATTATAGGCATACTGAGGAGTCATGAAAGTTGGTATTCGAGTTGCTTGAAGACAGAGTTGGTTAAATTTGGTTGCGAATTTTGGGTGAAGTGTTTTGAACTATTGGAAGAATTGGATGTTTTTTAGGACAAACAGATACTTGGGTCACACATTCATGAAGTCATTAGGAACTTGGGTGGACAACCATGGTAGGATCACATGTCGAAGGAAGTGATGGAGAGAAAGACCCCAAAACACCCAGAATGAAGGATCGACTAAGTAACTTAGAGAAAATTATTGAGTGGATTATGGCTTCATTATGTTAACATGGTGAGAAGGTTAAAACAATGGAGGCATAGATGAGTCGATTGCTACATAGATTTAATGTCACATTGAGGGAATGCCAGCAGACCATGGACGCAATGATAGGTTTCTTGAACAATGACATTGCAGATAAATTGAAGGTAGAAAAGGATACACTAAACTATATCAAATAATAGTTGAAAGACTAAGAAGACACTATAGTAGTGTTGAAACGAGTTATTTCTAATCGGAAAATTGTTTCCATCATGCTAATCTGAATCAAGATAGAGGAACTAGAATTGTATGATGGCAACTGCAATGCTAAGTTGCTTGGCATTTTTTGTTGGGACATTGAGAAGTACTTGGATCATATGAGCGAAAGTTTAGACGAATCCAAGGTGAATACTACTACAATGTTCTTAATAGGGAATGAGAAGCTTTGGTGGAGGAATTGTGCAAAAGTCTTAGTAGCTAGGCGCACTATGTATAGGATCAAAAGTTTGGTAGAGATGAAATATGCCTTGAAGGCACAATTTGGTTTGGTAAACCAAGAATGGATCTCACGAAATCAATTAATAATTCATAGGAACATAGGGCATATACAAGCCTATATCAAGGAGTTTTTTAGGCCTTATGTTGGATATCAAAGACATGTTGGAGGAATATATTCTTTTCCACTTCATCAACGGGTTGCAGCCATAGGTGAAAAATGACTTGCACTTCTAAAACGTGCAGACTCTTGCAACAACCATCACCATAGTGGAAAAATTGTTGGACTTCAATGGTGAATCTATGAATGATCCAATGAATAGTGAGGACACCCAAGGTGATAAGAAGTGAAGACAAAGACAAGAAAATAGATGCACCAAAGAGGAACAACAACCCTATCTCATATTGGATTTGTGCCAAGGAACATTATGTGAAGAATTGTCCATTGACATAGAAGTTGGTCATTGTAGAGAAAGAGGACAAGCCATATGTAGCATTTTTGAAACTCTTGGGCATCATTTTGCAGGAAGAATCTAGGGAAAAATAGGAGCAAGGTGTGATGCATCTTTGCTATGTTTTGGTTGAACTTCATGGTAAGGCAGTAAATACGATGATGGAAAATGGGCTGATTCAAAACTTCATAAAGGAAGATGTGGTGTAGGACCTTGGGTTACAACTTGAGTGGGAAAACACCAACTTTAAATTTGTCAATTTGGGTGTGGAGAAATTCATTGGCACAACCAAGGAGATTTCATTGAACCTTGGGGATTGGAGAATTTTAGGTAGTATCTATGCAAATATGGAAGTACTTATAACATCAAGTTGAAAAAATATGTTACAACCATAACATGCTATCACATGTTGGTAACAAATGTATATCAAAATTCCAAATTCATTTCTATGTAGCCTATTGTTTCATTCAAGCACAGAAGTGTGTGATGTTGACCATCTAACCATGATTTTTTTAGAGTCTCTAACCATCAACATTTTCTTGGCAAATCTATGTTAGCCTTGTTCATCTCATCTCACTTAAATTTCTGCCAATATTTACATACCCAACTATGTTTTGTTTTAGCTATATGACATAAACAGACTTGTCAACCTCATGTCCCAAAATAAGAGGTATATAGAAAAATCCTTGAATACCCTACATTCAAGACAAAGGACTATACTAGGAAAAAGTCATCTTCTTGGAGATAATGTTTGACAAATCCTATGAATTATATGTACACTCAATGAAGAAAAGAAGCTCAACAACCTAGACATGCACTTGAAAGAGAGGAACACAACAAGCTTCATATATGAAATTATTTGAGTGAGTTAAACCCTAATTATTTATTATTGAATCATGGTTAGTTACATCCATTATGAAGGAATGACGTCAAATGAAATTATTAACAGATAAAAGATTTATCAGATGTGTCTTATGGGTCACACATCCTTTGGTTCCAAAAGTCGGGATCAGAAAATTTAATGGCATGCCAAGAATATGAAACCCATAGTTGAAATGAAATTTGGTGCAACCCCCAAATCTCAACAAACACTCCCAAACTCTATTAATGAACAAAATTTGAAATATGCATTGCCCCTTTAACAAGCACACAAAAAATGCGCTCTAGAAATGCAAGGAAAATGTCCTAAAAACCCTCAGAAAAATGCTCGGATTCACTTTCGTTGCATAAATCGTTGTCATATTTTCAAAAATATTTTAAATAATGATCTTAAAGGTGGTGCAAACACAATAGGTATTTACAGTGTAATTTCTATTTTCAAGATTTGTTTCATTTTTTCATTTTTTTGAGTTCTTGGTTGGAAATAAGTTGGGACACATACCAGTCATATGTAGTATGTTGTATTACTGAGAGGGGGGTGAATCAGTAATAGAGAAATTCAATCCTTTTTAACCACAATATGAAAGTGTTATATCAATGTAGCCTTATCATCCAATATTTGCAGAGTAAATAAACAATGAACAAACAAGCAATCATACACATACACAATACACGAGTATTTTTACGTGGAAACCTAAAGAGGGAGAAAACCACAGAATGATTTTTCTTATATGTATTTAAGAATTACATTAATTGGAAGAACCAACTTCCTTTGTTTTCCAGTTGCAACTGGAAGGAGGCTCCAACCCCCTAATTTCTCAGGCTACAACATGAGCGAAGATCCAACTCCTCAATTCTCTGGCTACAACCAAAAGAAGGCTATAACCCCCTATGTTCTTCGGCTACAACCGGAAGGTGGCTACAACCACCTGTCTTTTCCTTGTCCAACCTCCCTGACTTAGAAGTAGAATGATGGAACCACTGTTACACTATCACTATGAAATATAATGTTGTAAGTCTGTACCAATCAACCTGCACCAAACAACTTGTACCAATAACCTTAACCATGGATAAACCATGCATAAACCTATACCTCAACCTGTAATCAACATGTACCATAAAAAAAATGCATCAACCATGCACCAACTTGTAGTCAACCTGTACCATAAACAAGTGCATAAACCATGCACCAACCTATACCAAACAACCTGTAATCAATATGTACCATAAAAAAGTGCATAAACCATGCACCAACCTGTACCAAACAACCTATAATAAACATGTACCACCAATCTTATCAACCAAATTAGATTTACTCACCAAGATCAATCACCAAGACAACTCTCAAAGATGTGCATCAACCAAGCATAACACAACAACTCATAATCATCACCAATATCAATATGTTCTTCTAATAATATACCAATACAAGTTTTCTACATCATCCATAAACCATGTGTCAACAATATTACTAACAAGTGCCTGCAACTATGTACCAAGTATGTACCAATCATGTATCAACTACCCATCAACTATGACTCATCAAGATGTACCAACATCATCAACTATACACCTCATCTATGTGTCAATTCATCAACTACGTGTCTCAAACATGTACCCAACATGTACCTCAACCAAAATCCCTCATCAATTTCATCATCCAAATATGATTTGTAACTCTATAATTGACCTGATGTATAATATCTCATACCTGCAAACCTTCCTTAAGTTTAACAACAAGAGACTAGCATTTTTTATGACGCACGCCCTCCCAACCCGCAGGTCAGAAGTCCACATACACAAGATCTTTCCTCTTCCACTGGCCCGAAGAGCTCCCGGAAATGGCTCTCCTATTTCCCTTTCGAAAAATCTGCACCCACAAATAACTTCGAGAAATTTCCCCCTTATACTTTGAGAGATCAGACTTTGCACTTTCGTGAATCTGGTGGTCAAGCACCTTGTCTCTCAATCTCTAAAACCCAAAAACAGTCAACACTTGACGATTCCCTCACCAATTTCAGATTTCTCCTTATCGCGATTTCAGGAGTTGCGATGTCAAGCAACTCGTTCCCTCAATTCCTGAAACCCGAATTACCAAAACTCTGATGTGCTTGCAAGGTTGAATTTTCAATAGCTCTTCATTCCATTAGGGTTTCAGACTTTGCGACTTCATGAATCCTGATGAAAATATTTTGGGTCTTCACCCCACGAAACCCCAAAATGGTCAATAGAATTTGACTTCCATGTCGATAGTGCGCCACCTGTCCACCCTGTTGATTCTATGGCCCACGAAATCCTTTCATCCCTTCGGGACTTCATGTTTCGTGATGTCGCAAGTCCTATTGCAAAGATTTTGGGACTTCAACTCATGAAACCCCGAAATATAAATCCACGAGTAAATCCAACGGCTCCAGTTGGCTTGAATCTAAGGCTCTACTTCTCCTGAGATTGGACCGCTCAAAAATCACTCGTTGTAAGTCCCTTTCTCCTCTGTGAGATCTAATGGCTCACAGGACTTCGCGATTTCTCCACAGAGAATTATGATCGTCCATCTCTTCTCTTCACAAGGACTCCTGCAAATTTTTACCAAGTGGTTTTCCCATGGTACTCAACTGCCTGCGACACAAACTTGCAACGCCTTTTCACTGTTCCAATGCACAAACTTCCTATTCTTCCTTCGATGATTGTGGAGACTCTATCCCTTCTGGGCTCTCTCCAACTTTGAGTCTTGAAGAAGACTCCTACATTCACTCCCTATGGTAGACCTTCAAACACTTCCAAGTGTTGAACTTTCTTGACTCTGCGCACACCTACAGCAACAGTCTCTCAACAAATCATTCAGGTTACCAAACCTGAACTCTACTCGACCTGTGCACACCTTGAACGACTGTTGTGCCTAGCTACACTTTTGAGGGAATGAGAACAAAAGATATCTTATCTGAGCTTTCAGAGACAAACCTATGAACCCTTTGTCAATGCACTCCTTGTGGACAATTCAACTGCACTCCTTGCAGGAACTCTTGCTCAGATAGAGAAACAATTGAAAGTCATTCCTTTACCCTTTCCTCTCAGATTTCAAAAATCCAACAAGAAATCATTCATACATAGATTAAAATCAATTGCATGAAAGAAAGAGTAAAACCATGAACATACCATTTAGCATACCCATACAAGAAACAAATACAATGCCATGAATCTGAATTAAGACTTCTTCTATTAACTCAAATCTCTGTACATGGGTGATTTTCAAACACAGTTTCTTTGTTCCAACTTTGTATGCTCTTCTCTTGGTAATTTTATTCACTATCATACAATAATACAATGAGGGTGTCTATATCCATTTTCCCTCTGCTCCTAAAACTGTCTAATCTAGGAATTCAATTCTACCTACTTGCATTAACTATCATAAATTCCTTCTACTTACTAAGGATGAGATCGGATCACTCAAGGTCTATTTACATTTTACAAGTGTGCCTCCACTTGGTGACTTCATTAATATTTCAAAATGTTTTCAAAATTTGCGTTGGGTACTTTTCCAGATGTCTTTTATCTCTGCGCTGGCTCACTTGAGATGCTCCTGCATCATACTCCCTTTCTTGAAAATTTTCATGGGCTCATATCCATGAGCTCACGCATGGTCCATCCATGCCTCAGCATCTATGCTTTGTTCTCCCAGCTGGCATATTCAACTGGATGGCCCTTCCACTTGACCAAATATTCAAAGTATTGCTTTCACCTGGTCTTCTTGCTGACCCTTTTGTCCAGTATGTGCTCCATCTACGACTTTTCTGCAACTGGCAGCTGTTTTTTCCACTGGACCTCTGACTGTTTATTTTTTGTCCCTGCTTCCTTAGCTTTATATGGGTGAAAATCTGAGATATTGAATATCAGAGAAATTCCGAACCCATCGGGCAATTCAATCTCGTAAGCATTCGCCCCAGATTTCTTTAAGACCTTACATGGTCTGATTTTCTTCATCTTTAGTTTATTATATGTTCCTCTCAGGAATCTTTCCTTTCTCAAATTTTCCATAATCAAATCACCAACCTCAAATTGAAGTTGTCTCTTGTGTTGATCTTCTCTGCGCTTATATTCCTGGCTCGAATTCTGCAATCGCTCTTTCACCTGGCTATGAAGTTCCTTCATCGCCTCTGTGAAATATTCTGCACTAGAGCTTCTAATCGCAGTCTGTTCTGAATCTCTCATCTCAGAAATTCCTCTCGGAAGCATGCCATAGACAATCTAAAATGGACTCTGTGATTTGCTTCTATTAACTGAGTCGTTATAATAAAATTCCGCCTGTGGTAATATGTTGTCCCACTGGCTATGGTGTTCTATCACCAGGCTTCTCAGCAAGTCTCCCAGACTTTTGTTTACCACTTATGTCTATCCATCCATATGAGGATGATAAGCCGAACTGAACGATAAGTTAGTTCCTATCTTCTTCCATAAGGTCCTCCAAAAGTCTCCTACGAACTTAGTGTCTCAATCCAAAACTATGCTCCTTGGTAAGCCATGAAGTCGAATGACTTCTTTGAAAAACATATTCACAATGTGAGTTGTGTCACTGGTCTTCTGACATGGAATGAAGTGTGTCATCTTGGAAAATCTATCCACCACCACAAAGATTGAGTCGAACCCTCTTTGTGTTCTTGGCAACCCCAATATGAAATGCATGTTGACTGCATCCCACGGCTTCTCAGGTATGGGAAGTGGTTGATAAAACCCGACATTATGTCTCTTTCCCTTCGAATGCTGGCAAATTATGCATCTATCCATGAATCTCTTGACGTCTGCTCGCATCCCTGGCAAAAAATATGACTCATTCAACTTTGCAAACATCTTGTGGTGTCCAAAGTGCCCGGCCAGTCCTCCACTGTGTTTCTCCTTCAACAAATTGTCCCTCATGGAGCATTTTGGAATACAAATCTGATTACCTTTAAATAGTAATCCTTCTTGGATCATGTATTCTTTCCATTGGATTCTATCTCTAAGAATTGGATTCTTAGCTGCTTCATATGCCTCCTTAAAATATGGATCACTTATGTACATGCCCCTGAAATCATCAAAACCCAATGTTTTGACTTTGAACTCCTGCAATAGAAAACACTTCCTGCTCAAAGCATCAACAACTTTGTTAGCAGTACCAGAAATATGTTTAATCACAAAAGTGAAATTTTACATGTATTCAACCCATTTAACATGTCTTTGATTCAACTTTTCCTATTGAGTCACAAATTGCAATGCATAATTGTCATTGTATAAGACAAACTCTTTCGGGATCAAGTAATGCCTCTATTTCTTCAATGCCTGAATAATAGCATATAATTCCTTATCATATGTGGAGTACTTCACTTTTGCTTCATTCAGCTTCTCGTTGAAGAATGCTATCGGCCTGTCATCTTGACTCAAGACTGCCCCTATTGCAAATCCACTTGCATTGCATTTCACTTGAAATGTCTTTTGGAAATACGGCAACACCAGAATGGGTTGTTCCGTGATCTTCCTTTTTAACAAATTAAAACTCTTCTCAGCCTCTTCTGTCCAGTGAAAAGATTTATGTATCTTCTTCATTTTATCCATCATTGGTGCACTAATTCCATTGAAATTCCTAATGAATTTTCGATAGAAACTAGCCAATCCATGAAAACTTCTCACCTCAAATATACTCTTCGGTGTTGGCCAATTCTTGATCACTTCCACTTTATCTGGATCTATCCTCAACTTATCTGCAAAAATAAAAAAACCCAAATAAATGAGTTATGTATTCATGAATGAGGATTTCTTCATGTTTATCAACATCTTCTCCTGCTATAACTTCTGCATGACTATAGCCAAATGTTTCAGATGCTCTGCCACTGTTTTACTGAAAATCAGTATGTCATCCAGATATACGATAACAAATGTTTTGATGAACTCCCTTAGGACTTCATTCATCAACCTCATGAAAGTACTCAGTGCGTTTGTTAACCCAAACGGCATAACAAGCCATTCATACAACTCTTCATTGGTTTTGAATGCTGTCTTCCATTCGTCACCTTCTCTCATGCGGATTTGATGATAATCGCTTTTCAAATCAATCTTCAAAAAATACTTTTCCCCACTCAAGCAATCCATCATATCATTCATCCTTGGCAATGGAAATCTATACCTGATGGTTATTTTGTTAATCGCCCTCGAGTCAGTACACATCCTCTAGCCTCCGTCTTTCTTCGGACTGAGTACTGTTAGAACAACACATGGAATCAAGATTTCTCTGACCAATCCTTTGTCCAACAAATCCTGGACTTGTCTTTTGACCTCTTCATTCTCTTGCGGCGTCAATATGTACGTGGATTTGTTTGGAAAACTATCTCCTGGTATGAGATCAATATGATGACTCACACTTCTGATGAGTGGCAACGAACGAGGTAGTTCGTCCACTACTTTTTCAGTGAACTCTTCCAGCAGTTCCTGAATCTCTTCTGGTAAATGATCTAGCCTTGTGTTGGTCAAAACAATCTTCGGTTTCCTGAAAACAATAAATTGTGGTTCCTCCTTCTTCTTGACCTCTGTAAGAAGTTCCTTCCCACTCATGAGAAGTATAGTGTTACTTACTTCAGGATTCACCTCCTTATCCTTGATTGGAAGCAACATGTGAGTCCTCCCATTCTTCTCTAGGGTATATGTGTTCATTCTCTCGTCATGAATCACATTTTTTTCATATTTCCACGATCTACCCAGCAATAGATGACAAACATCCATGGGAATGACATCACAAAGTATCTTATCATTATATCCTCCTCTCTTAAATTCAACTAAACACTGTTTAGTGACAGTTACCTAATGTCCTTTTTGTAGCCATGAGACTCTGTATGGGCTTGGATGTTCAATCGTCTCCAGCTCCAGATTTTCTACCATCTCTATTGAAATGAGATTATCTGTGCTACCACTGTCCACAATGACCTTGCATACCCTGTCCTTGGTTTTATAAGTAGTACGAAAAAGTTTGTTTCTTTGGAATGAACTCTCCACCTCCCTCTCTGGTGTCAAAAGAGATTTTCACATCATCAACGATCTTCCGCCTTCAGCATCTTCTGCCTCAATATTTCACCTCTGTGCTTCGGTGACATGAGTCTCACCTCCTTCTTTCTTTTTATCTAGACACTCATAAGACTTGTGCCCATTCTTTCCACATGTGAAGCATGTTATTACTCCACCTATTCCTCTTCCTCTACCTCTGGTACGAGGAAAAATATTATTATCAACATAATCTCCTCTCTGTTCAGTATGTTTCCCTCAATTTTTAGCATATTTCCCTTGCTATGAGGTTCCACCTTTCTCAGTTCGAGTATGAGGCTTCTTCCAGTCCTCCTTGCATTTCTAATTTTTATCCTGGGCAACTAATTTTCCTTTGGGCTGACTTTTGCCTTAGCCTCTTTGACTCTGCTTTTGGCTCAACTTATCTTCCGCCTTTAGAGCCATCTGATAATCATATTCCACCGTTCAGATGGTTATCATGCCCATCTCATCCTGAATGTTGTGTCTCAAACCATTCATGTATCTGGCAACATTTTCATCATCGCTTTCCTGATGACCTGCCCTGATGTTCAGTCTGTAGAATTCTTCAGTGTATTCCTTCACTGTCATCAGCTTCTATCTCAATTTTTNTGTCTCAAACATGTACCCAACATGTACCTCAACCAAAATCCCTCATCAATTTCATCATCCAAATATGATTTGTAACTCTATAATTGACCTGATGTATAATATCTCATACCTGCAAACCTTCCTTAAGTTTAACAACAAGAGACTAGCATTTTTTATGACGCACGCCCTCCCAACCCGCAGGTCAGAAGTCCACATACACAAGATCTTTCCTCTTCCACTGGCCCGAAGAGCTCCCGGAAATGGCTCTCCTATTTCCCTTTCGAAAAATCTGCACCCACAAATAACTTCGAGAAATTTCCCCCTTATACTTTGAGAGATCAGACTTTGCACTTTCGTGAATCTGGTGGTCAAGCACCTTGTCTCTCAATCTCTAAAACCCAAAAACAGTCAACACTTGACGATTCCCTCACCAATTTCAGATTTCTCCTTATCGCGATTTCAGGAGTTGCGATGTCAAGCAACTCGTTCCCTCAATTCCTGAAACCCGAATTACCAAAACTCTGATGTGCTTGCAAGGTTGAATTTTCAATAGCTCTTCATTCCATTAGGGTTTCAGACTTTGCGACTTCATGAATCCTGATGAAAATATTTTGGGTCTTCACCCCACGAAACCCCAAAATGGTCAATAGAATTTGACTTCCATGTCGATAGTGCGCCACCTGTCCACCCTGTTGATTCTATGGCCCACGAAATCCTTTCATCCCTTCGGGACTTCATGTTTCGTGATGTCGCAAGTCCTATTGCAAAGATTTTGGGACTTCAACTCATGAAACCCCGAAATATAAATCCACGAGTAAATCCAACGGCTCCAGTTGGCTTGAATCTAAGGCTCTACTTCTCCTGAGATTGGACCGCTCAAAAATCACTCGTTGTAAGTCCCTTTCTCCTCTGTGAGATCTAATGGCTCACAGGACTTCGCGATTTCTCCACAGAGAATTATGATCGTCCATCTCTTCTCTTCACAAGGACTCCTGCAAATTTTTACCAAGTGGTTTTCCCATGGTACTCAACTGCCTGCGACACAAACTTGCAACGCCTTTTCACTGTTCCAATGCACAAACTTCCTATTCTTCCTTCGATGATTGTGGAGACTCTATCCCTTCTGGGCTCTCTCCAACTTTGAGTCTTGAAGAAGACTCCTACATTCACTCCCTATGGTAGACCTTCAAACACTTCCAAGTGTTGAACTTTCTTGACTCTGCGCACACCTACAGCAACAGTCTCTCAACAAATCATTCAGGTTACCAAACCTGAACTCTACTCGACCTGTGCACACCTTGAACGACTGTTGTGCCTAGCTACACTTTTGAGGGAATGAGAACAAAAGATATCTTATCTGAGCTTTCAGAGACAAACCTATGAACCCTTTGTCAATGCACTCCTTGTGGACAATTCAACTGCACTCCTTGCAGGAACTCTTGC
This sequence comes from Picea glauca, assembly GCA_000966675.3. NCBI lineage: Eukaryota > Viridiplantae > Streptophyta > Pinopsida > Pinales > Pinaceae > Picea > Picea glauca. The sequence goes on from JZKD02S0795030.1 coordinate 65,314, forward strand.
TCAGATAGAGAAACAATTGAAAGTCATTCCTTTACCCTTTCCTCTCAGATTTCAAAAATCCAACAAGAAATCATTCATACATAGATTAAAATCAATTGCATGAAAGAAAGAGTAAAACCATGAACATACCATTTAGCATACCCATACAAGAAACAAATACAATGCCATGAATCTGAATTAAGACTTCTTCTATTAACTCAAATCTCTGTACATGGGTGATTTTCAACCACAATTTCTTTGTTCCAGCTTTGTATTCTCTTCTCTTGGTAATTTTATTCACTATCATACAATAATACAATGAGGGTGTCTATATCCGTCTTCCCTCTGCTCCTAAAACTGTCTAATCTAGGAATTCAATTCTACCTACTTGCATTAACTATCATAAATTCCTTCTACCTACTAAGGATGAGATTGGATCACTCAAGGTCCGTTTACATTTTACAAGTGTGCCTCCGCTTGGTGATTTCATTAATATTTCAAAACGTTTTCAAAATTTGCGTTGGGTGCTTTTCCAGATGTCTTTTATCTCTGCGCTGGCTCACTTGAGATGCTCCTGCATCATACTCCCTTTCTTGAAAATTTTCATGGGCTCATATCCATGAGCTCACGCACGGTCCGTCCATGCCTTAGCATCTATGCTTTGTTCTCCCAGATGGCATCTTCAACTGGATGGCCCTTCCACTTGACCAAATATTCAAAGTATTGCTTTCACCTGGTCTTCTTGCTGACCCTTTTGTCCAGTATGCGCTCCATCTACGGCTTTTCTGCAACTGTCAGCTTTTTTGTCCACTAGACCTCTGACTGTTTATTTTTTGTCCCTGCTTCCTCAGCTTTATATGGGTGAAAATCTGAGATATTGAATATCGGAGAAATTCCGAACCCATCGGGCAATTCAATCTCGTAAGCATTCGCCCCAGATTTCTTTAAGACCTTACATGGTCCGATTTTCTTCATCTTTAGTTTATTATATGTTCCTCTCAGGAATCTTTCCTTTCTCAAATTTGCCATAATCAAATCACCAACCTCAAATTGAAGTTGTCTCTTGTGTTGATATACTCTGCGCTTATATTCCTGGCTCGAATTCTACAATCGCACTTTCACCTGGCTATGAAGTTCCTTCATCGCCTCTGTGAAATATTTTGCACTAGCGCTTCTAATCGCAGTTTGTTCTGAATCTCTCATCTCAGAAATTCCTCTCACCAACATGCCATAGACAATCTAAAATGGACTCTGTGATGTGATTCTATTAACTGAGTCGTTATAATAAAATTCTGCCTGTGGTAATATGTTGTCCCACTAGCTATTGTGTTCTGTCACCAGGCTTCTCAGCAAGTCTCCCAGACTTCTGTTTACCACTTATTTCTATCCATCCATCTGAGGATGATAAGCCAAACTGAACGATAAGTTAGTTCCTAGCTTCTTCCATAAGGTCCTCCAAAAGTGTCCTACGAACTTAGTGTCTCAATCCAAAACTATTCTCCTTGGTAAGCCATGAAGTTGAATGACTTCTTTGAAAAACAGATTCGCAATGTGAGTTGTGTCACTGGTCTTCTGACATGGAATGAAGTGTGCCATCTTGGAAAATCTATCCACCACCACAAATATTGAGTCGAACCCTCTTTGTGTTCTTGGCAACCCCAATATGAAATCCATGTTGATTGCATCCCACGGCTTCTCAGGTATGGGAAGTGGTTGATAAAACCTGACATTATGTCTCTTTCCCTTCGAATGCTGGCAAATTATGCATCTATCCACGAATCTCTTGACGTCTGCTCGCATCCCTGGCCAAAAATATGACTCATTCAACTTTGCAAACGTCTTGTCATGTCCAAAGTGCTCGACCAGTCCTCCACTGTGTTTCTCCTTCAGCAAATTGTCCCTCATGGAGCATTTTGGAATACAAAGTTGATTACCTTTAAATAGTAATCCTTCTTGGATAATGTATTATTTCCATTGGATTCTATCTCTGAGAATTGGATTCTTAGTAGCTTCATATGCCTCCTTAAAATATGGATCATTTATGTTCATGCCCCTGAAATCATAAAAACCCAATGTTTTGACTTTGAACTCCTGCAATAGAAAACACTTCCTGCTCAAAGCATCAACAACTTTGTTAGCAGTACCAGAAATATGTTTAATCACAAAAGTGAAATTTTACATGTATTCAACCCATTTAACATGTCTTTGATTCAACTTTTCCTATTGAGTCACAAATTGCAATGCATGATTGTCACTGTATAAGACAAACTCTTTCGGGATCAAGTAATGCCTCTATTTCTTCAATGCCTGAATAATAGCATATAATTCCTTATCATATGTGGAGTACTTCACTTTTTCTTCATTCAGCTTCTCGTTGAAGTATGCTATCAGCCTGTCATCTTGACTCAAGACTTCCCCTATTGCAAATCCACTTGCATTGCATTTCACTTGAAATGTCTTTTGGAAATCCGGCAACACCAGAATGGGTTGTTCCGTGATCTTCCTTTTTAACAAATTAAAACTCTTCTCAGCCTCTTCTGTCCAGTGGAAAGATTTATGTATCTTCTTCATTGTATCCATCATTGGTGCACTAATTCCATTGAAATTCCTAATGAATTTTCGATAGAAACTAGCCAATCCATGAAAACTTCTCACCTCAAATATACTCTTTGGTGTTGGCCAATTCTTGATCACTTCCACTTTATCTGGATCTATCCTCAACTTATCTCCAAAAATAAAAAAACCCAAATAAATGAGTTATGTCTTCATGAATGAGGATTTCTTCATGTTTATCAACAACTTCTCCTGCTATAACTTCTGCATGACTATAGCCAAATGTTTCAGATGCTCTGCCACTGTTTTACTGAAAATCAGTATGTCATCCAGATATACGATAAAAAAAAATTTGATGAACTCCCTTAGGACTTCATTCATCAACCTCATGAAAGTAATCAGTGCGTTTGTTAACCCAAATGGCATAACAAGCCATTCATACAACTCTTCGTTGGTTTTGAATGTTGTCTTCCATTCGTCACCTTCTCTCATGCGGATTTGATGATAACCGCTTTTCAAATCAATCTTCGAAAAATACTTTTCCCCACTCAATAAATCCATCATATCATCCATCCTTGGCAATGGAAATCTATACCTGATGGTTATTTTGTTAATCGCCCTCGAGTCAGTACACATCCTCCAGCCTCCGTCTTTCTTCGGACTGAGTTCTGTCAGAACATCACATGGACTCAAGCTTTCTCTGACCAATCCTTTGTCCAACAAATCCTGGACTTGTCTTTTGACCTCTTCATTCTCTTGCGGCGTCAATATGTACACGGATTTGTTTGGAAAACTATCTCCTGGTATGAGATCAATATGATGACTCACACTTCTGATGAGTGGCAACGAACGAGGTAGTTCATCCACTACTTTGTCAGTGAACTCTTCCAGCAGTTCCTGAATCTCTTCTGGTAAATCATCTACCCTTGTGTTGGTCAAAACAATCTTCGGTTTCCTGACCACAATAAATTGTGGTTCCTCCTTCTTCTTGACCTCTGTAAGAAGTTCCTTCCCACTCATGAGAAGTATAGTGTTACTTACTTCAGGATTCACCTCCTTATCCTTGATTGGAAGCAACATGTGAGTCCTCCCATTCTTCTCTAGGGTATATGTGTTCATTCTCTCGTCATGAATCACATTTTTTTCATATTTCCACGATCTACCCAGCAATAGATGACAAACATCCATGGGAATGACATCACAAAGTATCTTATCATTATATCCTCCTCTCTTAAATTCAACTAAACACTGTTTAGTGACAGTTACCTAATGTCCTTTTTGTAGCCATGAGACTCTGTATGGGCTTGGATGTTCAATCGTCTCCAGCTCCAGATTTTCTACCATCTCTATTGAAATGAGATTATCTGTGCTACCACTGTCCACAATGACCTTGCATACCCTGTCCTTGGTTTTATAAGTAGTACGAAAAAGTTTGTTTCTTTGGAATGAACTCTCCACCTCCCTCTCTGGTGTCAAAAGAGATTTTCACATCATCAACGATCTTCCGCCTTCAGCATCTTCTGCCTCAATATTTCACCTCTGTGCTTCGGTGACATGAGTCTCACCTCCTTCTTTCTTTTTATCTAGACACTCATAAGACTTGTGCCCATTCTTTCCACATGTGAAGCATGTTATTACTCCACCTATTCCTCTTCCTCTACCTCTGGTACGAGGAAAAATATTATTATCAACATAATCTCCTCTCTGTTCAGTATGTTTCCCTCAATTTTTAGCATATTTCCCTTGCTATGAGGTTCCACCTTTCTCAGTTCGAGTATGAGGCTTCTTCCAGTCCTCCTTGCATTTCTAATTTTTATCCTGGGCAACTAATTTTCCTTTGGGCTGACTTTTGCCTTAGCCTCTTTGACTCTGCTTTTGGCTCAACTTATCTTCCGCCTTTAGAGCCATCTGATAATCATATTCCACCGTTCAGATGGTTATCATGCCCATCTCATCCTGAATGTTGTGTCTCAAACCATTCATGTATCTGGCAACATTTTCATCATCGCTTTCCTGATGACCTGCCCTGATGTTCAGTCTGTAGAATTCTTCAGTGTATTCCTTCACTGTCATCAGCTTCTATCTCAATTTTT
>JZKD02S0795030.1:74596-86925 GCA_000966675.3 Picea glauca
TTGGAGTGCATCACCGGGTTCTTTGAGATACTGATGGCACTTGTATTATCATAATAGATTGGAATGGGATCATCATACTCAACCTGTATATCTGTCAGAGTTTGTTTCATCCATATAACCCATGTACAACATGTTTTTGTTGAAATATACTCTACCTCTATTGTGGATAAGGATATTGATGATTGTTTCTTTCTTAACCATGATACTAAACACTCACCCAAGTAGAATTTTGCTCCATTGGTGCTTCGTCGGTCATCAATACAACCTATCCAATCTGCATTTGTGTAGGAAATAAGTGATAGATCATTTCATTTTCGATACCATAATCCAAACTCTTATGTTCCTTTGAAATATCTGAAAATCCTCTTCACTGTTAATATATGTGATTCCTTTGGTTTTTCTTGAAATCATGCCACCTGTGGAATTGCTGCAATACATCTGGTCTGGATGTTGTCACATATAGTAAGCTACCAATCATTGACATGTATTTCCTCTGGCATGTAGACTTTGAATCATCATCTTTGCTCAACTTTCAACTGGTTTGCATAGGAGTGGTAACTAGTTTGCAATATTCCATTTCAAACCTCTTTAGCATTTCTCTGATATACTTAGTTTGAGAAATAAAAATTCCTTGGTTTCTTTGACATATCTGAAGACCTAAAAAAGAAGGATAGTTCTCCAAGTAATGACATTTCAAATTCATTCTACATATCCTTTACAAATTTTTGGCTTTACCTGTCATTAGTACTTCCAAAACAATATCATCAACATAAATTTCAATTAATAAAAAACTACATTGAGTTACCTTGAGGTAGAGGTTGTTTTTTGCGCTTCCTTTCCATAGTTCGTAGGGAGTTTTTTCATTGTTGTTTCTGAGCATTACTATGTGTTGAATGTGAATTGTTGTATGCACTGGATGTGTCCAAAAAAATATTTCAATTTGGAATCCATTAGCATTGTTCGAGCCATTTCCTATGTAATTATCATCCATTATGATAATTTTCCTTTGTCTCTAAACCACTCTCTAAACCAATCTATGAATCCATGCTCTCGTTCACTATCATATATCTGTCCAAACCTGCTAAGTGTTCTTAAAAATCCATCTTTGTCTATACTGTCCAAGAATCTACTTGCACAATTGTCCAAAATGTTGACCCATTTATTACTATACTATCATGAAGTCTTGATTAATATATAAAACTATACTTCTATTAACTGGATACTCTGAATCTGTCTTCTCAAACTCTATAAGTTGCTCGAAGGATGGTTCTTTGGTCTATCAAATCTATCACATAGACTCCCTTGTGTAATATTCATATTACCTGGGAGTCTCTAAGTCAGATGGCTCAAAACAATTCCTTCTCTGATGTGTATTCATAATCATCTTAATCGGTAGATTCATCATCATCTTCATTGGTATATTCATTATCTCTTTGAGCTCTAACTTCTTTCTTTATATATGTGGATTCATCTTTCACTACAATGCCTAAAAGTACAATCTCTTGAACCTGTTCCTTATTGACTTGTCCTTCCTTTATTTCAATTATTTTCCAAACCTTTATGTATCTAGCCTCTTTCCTTTTCTCTGCAGAATTTTCTTCATCTCATTTTATTGCCAATCTTGCGATCTCTGGTACTTGTTCTTTGTTCACATGTTCTTCGTGTTTTTTCTCATCCATACTTTATTATATATGATATCAATGTTCTCTTTCATGGAAGTATCGATCATGCTTCTACAATCACTAGCTATGTCTCCATAGTTATGAAAGTTGTAACACTCAATGTTACTTGCAGCCACATAGGCACTTCTTGCTTGAACATTTCTTTTATAATACCTACAATATGAAACCTTATGTCCAAAATTAGTATAATAAAAACAATAACCATAAAATAAATTTTCATACCTGGGAGTGAATGATCTTCTTTGTGGTGTATTCCTTCTGAATTTATACCTTGACTGATCATGATCATGATTGAAGATTCTTTGTGTCTTGAACACATATGGTCTTCTTGAATATGTATCTTCAATAGTTTTCTTAGATTTGGGTTGACCATGATTCCTTCCTTTGAGTACTTCTGCATAACTGTTTCTATTTTCTTCATTCTTATTTTCTAGCAACCTAGAGTTCTTCTCTTCATTCTCTATAACTTATGTGGATGTTTCTGTCTCTTCAACATTATTTTTGAGCTTGACGATTTCACTTCTCAATGTGACAACTTCTTCTTCAATATTCTCAACCTCTTCTTCTTTCTTTAATATCTAATACTTCATGACTTCTTTTGTTCTCTCTGCTTCTTCAAGATGAATTTTTGATGTGATTATTTCTTCTTCAAGTAATTTTTCTTCTTGACCAAACTCTGACTCAAGTTGGTTTAGATCATTAGTTCTTTGCTTAAGATGATCTGTCAATTTATTCTCTCTTATTTATGCTTCTTCCTTCTGTGTTGCTATGTTGGATTCCAAACATTGATTTTGATATTCAAAATTTTCTTCGATCTTTCTGGCTTCTTCTAGTTGAGTTATTAAGTTCTCGATGACCTGTTGGGATTATTCAAAAATGTGAAAACTTTCCTTTTGTTTCATCAATTCTTTATTGAGTGACGTGTTTTCTTCTCTTAGTTCATCTAAATCACTAATCAATTCTACCTCATAATTGTCTTATTTTCCAATTTGTTTTTCTGTCTCATTTCCTTCATGGAATTCTATTTCAAGATGTTCGTGTTTTTCACAATTAAAGAAAACCAACATACCTATGTTTATTATGTACTCTTCATCTTATGAATCTGTTTGACTTGGTGAACATATTTCTTCTTAATATGTACCTTCATCTTCTTTGGAATGTTTTGAATCTGTGATGGGTGAAGAATATATGTCATATAACTTATCCCAAAGTTCTTTAGTTTATGAACATTTACCAACCCTTTCTCTTATCGGATTAGGTAATCCTTCCCAGATGAAATCCATTACTATTTTGTTTTTCTTCTTCAATTCCTTCTTGGTTGTGGTCTTTGCCCTTTTTGAACTATCATATCTTGTAACGACTGATAGCTAAATATAATTCCCCTGTGCCTCTAAAAATAATGTATTCCTTATGCTCCACATCTCATACTTTAAACCATTATGACCATTAAACAGTCGTACTCTATTCTCAGAATAATCCATGATCTCCTTCTAGTTGTTAAACTGTTTCTTGAAGGAACTTGCTTCGATACCGATTGTTGGATTACTGAGAGGGGGGGTGAATCAATAATATAGAAACTCAATCCTTTTTAACCACAATATGAAAGTGTTATATCAATGTAGCATTATCATCCAATAGTTCTAGAGTAAATAAACAATGAACAAATGAGCAATCGTACACATACATAGTACACCCGTGTTTTTACATGGAAACCCAAAGAGGGAGAAAACCACATAATGATTTTTCTTATATGTCTTTAAGAATTGCATTCATTGGAAGCACCAACTTCCTTTTTTTTCTAGTTGCAACTGGAAGGAGGCTTCAACCCCCTAATTTCTCAGGATACAACCTACTGGAAGCTCCAACTCCCTGATTCTTTGGCTACAACTAGAAGGAGGCTACGACCCACTTTTTTCTTTGGCTACAACTGGAAGGTGGCTACAACCACGTGTCTTTACCCCATCCAAACACCCTGACGTAGAAGTAGAATGCTGTCACCATTGTCACACTATCACTGTGAGATATACTGTTGTAAACTTGTACCAATCAACATGCACCAAAAAACATGTACCAATAACCTAAACCACGCATAAACCATGCATCAACATATACCTCAACCTGCAATCAACCTGTACCATAAAAAAGTGCATCAACCATGCACCAACCTATACCAAGCAACCTATAATAAACCTATACCATAAACAAGTGCATAAACCATGCACCAACCTGTAATCAACTTGTACCATAAACAGGTGCATCAACCATGCACCAACCTGTACCAAACAACCTATAATCAACCTGTACCATAAATCTTATCAACCAAATCAGATCTACTCACCAAGATCAATCACCAAGACAACTCTCAAAATTGTGCATCAACTAAGCATAACACAACAACTCATAATCATCACCAATATCAATATGCGCTTCTAATAATATATCAATACAAGTATGTTGCATCATCCATAAACCATGTATCAAAAATATTACTAACAAGTTCCTCCAACCATGTACCAAGTATGTACTAATCATGTATCAACTACGCATCAACTATGACTCATCAAGATGTACCAACATCATCAACTATACACCTCATGTATGTTCCAACTCATCAACTACTTGTCTCAACCATGTACCAACCATGTACCTCAACCAAAATACCTAATCAATTTCATCATACAAATATTATTTGTAACTCTATAATAGACCTGGTGTATAATATCACATACCTGGAAACCTTCCTTAACTTTAACAACAAGAGACTATTATTTTCATCAAACTTTACTTTAGTCTCACATGACTGATTTTGGATTAGTCAAAAACCCTAACTTGAAATAATCATAACTATGTAACTGTAATGAATAAATATATAAAAATGGTACACAATGTTCTTTAGTGTATTTTATGCAATTCCTATAGACTTCACTACTTGGAACCTCTCAGAAAAGGAGTTATAGAAAAAATGCATATCTTTTTGAATTCTAGTTTATTCTAGAGAGAAAGCTTATAGAGTGTGCCTCGCAGGGAATATTTGTTGTATGGATCTTAAAATTGTACACAGAATACTACAGACTGTACTCTAACCAATACATTTTGTCTTACTAAATTTGGATCTTTTATGAAGAAATTATGATGTTTTTACCCGAAGCACATGTTTTAGACTAGTTTCAGGACTAGCCACAAACCCTATTTTCCATGGCATGTAACTCCAAAAATACAATGAACCACAAGCTAAAATTTGTATCAAATCTACTTGGATATGTTTCCTCAATGGCCTCCAAATTTCACGGTCTGAAGCATTCTAGAAAAAAAAATTATTGTGAAAATGGTGAGATGACCTGTAAATAACATACCTTAGAAAGCATCATCAAAAGAATTTATCCTCCCTTNTTGGAGTGCATCACCGGGTTCTTTGAGATACTGATGGCACTTGTATTATCATAATAGATTGGAATGGGATCATCATACTCAACCTGTATATCTGTCAGAGTTTGTTTCATCCATATAACCCATGTACAACATGTTTTTGTTGAAATATACTCTACCTCTATTGTGGATAAGGATATTGATGATTGTTTCTTTCTTAACCATGATACTAAACACTCACCCAAGTAGAATTTTGCTCCATTGGTGCTTCGTCGGTCATCAATACAACCTATCCAATCTGCATTTGTGTAGGAAATAAGTGATAGATCATTTCATTTTCGATACCATAATCCAAACTCTTATGTTCCTTTGAAATATCTGAAAATCCTCTTCACTGTTAATATATGTGATTCCTTTGGTTTTTCTTGAAATCATGCCACCTGTGGAATTGCTGCAATACATCTGGTCTGGATGTTGTCACATATAGTAAGCTACCAATCATTGACATGTATTTCCTCTGGCATGTAGACTTTGAATCATCATCTTTGCTCAACTTTCAACTGGTTTGCATAGGAGTGGTAACTAGTTTGCAATATTCCATTTCAAACCTCTTTAGCATTTCTCTGATATACTTAGTTTGAGAAATAAAAATTCCTTGGTTTCTTTGACATATCTGAAGACCTAAAAAAGAAGGATAGTTCTCCAAGTAATGACATTTCAAATTCATTCTACATATCCTTTACAAATTTTTGGCTTTACCTGTCATTAGTACTTCCAAAACAATATCATCAACATAAATTTCAATTAATAAAAAACTACATTGAGTTACCTTGAGGTAGAGGTTGTTTTTTGCGCTTCCTTTCCATAGTTCGTAGGGAGTTTTTTCATTGTTGTTTCTGAGCATTACTATGTGTTGAATGTGAATTGTTGTATGCACTGGATGTGTCCAAAAAAATATTTCAATTTGGAATCCATTAGCATTGTTCGAGCCATTTCCTATGTAATTATCATCCATTATGATAATTTTCCTTTGTCTCTAAACCACTCTCTAAACCAATCTATGAATCCATGCTCTCGTTCACTATCATATATCTGTCCAAACCTGCTAAGTGTTCTTAAAAATCCATCTTTGTCTATACTGTCCAAGAATCTACTTGCACAATTGTCCAAAATGTTGACCCATTTATTACTATACTATCATGAAGTCTTGATTAATATATAAAACTATACTTCTATTAACTGGATACTCTGAATCTGTCTTCTCAAACTCTATAAGTTGCTCGAAGGATGGTTCTTTGGTCTATCAAATCTATCACATAGACTCCCTTGTGTAATATTCATATTACCTGGGAGTCTCTAAGTCAGATGGCTCAAAACAATTCCTTCTCTGATGTGTATTCATAATCATCTTAATCGGTAGATTCATCATCATCTTCATTGGTATATTCATTATCTCTTTGAGCTCTAACTTCTTTCTTTATATATGTGGATTCATCTTTCACTACAATGCCTAAAAGTACAATCTCTTGAACCTGTTCCTTATTGACTTGTCCTTCCTTTATTTCAATTATTTTCCAAACCTTTATGTATCTAGCCTCTTTCCTTTTCTCTGCAGAATTTTCTTCATCTCATTTTATTGCCAATCTTGCGATCTCTGGTACTTGTTCTTTGTTCACATGTTCTTCGTGTTTTTTCTCATCCATACTTTATTATATATGATATCAATGTTCTCTTTCATGGAAGTATCGATCATGCTTCTACAATCACTAGCTATGTCTCCATAGTTATGAAAGTTGTAACACTCAATGTTACTTGCAGCCACATAGGCACTTCTTGCTTGAACATTTCTTTTATAATACCTACAATATGAAACCTTATGTCCAAAATTAGTATAATAAAAACAATAACCATAAAATAAATTTTCATACCTGGGAGTGAATGATCTTCTTTGTGGTGTATTCCTTCTGAATTTATACCTTGACTGATCATGATCATGATTGAAGATTCTTTGTGTCTTGAACACATATGGTCTTCTTGAATATGTATCTTCAATAGTTTTCTTAGATTTGGGTTGACCATGATTCCTTCCTTTGAGTACTTCTGCATAACTGTTTCTATTTTCTTCATTCTTATTTTCTAGCAACCTAGAGTTCTTCTCTTCATTCTCTATAACTTATGTGGATGTTTCTGTCTCTTCAACATTATTTTTGAGCTTGACGATTTCACTTCTCAATGTGACAACTTCTTCTTCAATATTCTCAACCTCTTCTTCTTTCTTTAATATCTAATACTTCATGACTTCTTTTGTTCTCTCTGCTTCTTCAAGATGAATTTTTGATGTGATTATTTCTTCTTCAAGTAATTTTTCTTCTTGACCAAACTCTGACTCAAGTTGGTTTAGATCATTAGTTCTTTGCTTAAGATGATCTGTCAATTTATTCTCTCTTATTTATGCTTCTTCCTTCTGTGTTGCTATGTTGGATTCCAAACATTGATTTTGATATTCAAAATTTTCTTCGATCTTTCTGGCTTCTTCTAGTTGAGTTATTAAGTTCTCGATGACCTGTTGGGATTATTCAAAAATGTGAAAACTTTCCTTTTGTTTCATCAATTCTTTATTGAGTGACGTGTTTTCTTCTCTTAGTTCATCTAAATCACTAATCAATTCTACCTCATAATTGTCTTATTTTCCAATTTGTTTTTCTGTCTCATTTCCTTCATGGAATTCTATTTCAAGATGTTCGTGTTTTTCACAATTAAAGAAAACCAACATACCTATGTTTATTATGTACTCTTCATCTTATGAATCTGTTTGACTTGGTGAACATATTTCTTCTTAATATGTACCTTCATCTTCTTTGGAATGTTTTGAATCTGTGATGGGTGAAGAATATATGTCATATAACTTATCCCAAAGTTCTTTAGTTTATGAACATTTACCAACCCTTTCTCTTATCGGATTAGGTAATCCTTCCCAGATGAAATCCATTACTATTTTGTTTTTCTTCTTCAATTCCTTCTTGGTTGTAGTCTTTGCCCTTTTTGAGCTATCATATCTTGTAACGACTGATAGCTAAATATAATTCCCCTGTGCCTGTAAAAATAATTTATTCCTTATGCTCCACATCTCATACTTTAAACCATTATGACCATTAAACAGTCGTACTCTATTCTCAGAATAATCCATGATCTCCTTCTAGTTGTTAAATTGTTTCTTGAAGGAACTTGCTTCGATACCGATTGTTGGATTACTGAGAGGGGGGGGTGAATCAATAATAGAGCAACTCAATCCTTTTTAACCACAATATGAAAGTGTTATATCAATGTAGCATTATCATCCAATATTTGTAGAGTAAATAAACAATGAACAAATGAGCAATCATACACATACATAGTACACTCGTGTTTTTACATGGAAACCCAAAGAGGGAGAAAACCACATAATGATTTTTCTTATATGTCTTTAAGAATTGCATTCATTGGAAGCACCAACTTCCTTTTTTTTCCAGTTGCAACTGGAAGGAGGCTTCAACCCCCTAATTTCTCAGGATACAACCTACGGGAAGCTCCAACTCCCTGATTCTTTGGCTACAACTAGAAGGAGGCTACGACCCCCTTTTTTATTTGGATACAACTGGAAGGTGGATACAACCACGTGTCCTTACCCCATCCAAACACCCTAATGTAGAAGTAGAATGATGTCACCATTGTCACACTATCACTGTGAGATATACTGTTGTAAACTTGTACCAATCAACATGCACCAAAAAACATGTACCAATAACCTAAACCACGCATAAACCATGCATCAACATATACCTCAACCTGCAATCAACCTGTACCATAAAAAAGTGCATCAACCATGCACCAACCTATACCAAGCAACCTATAATAAACCTATACCATAAACAAGTGCATAAACCATGCACCAACCTGTAATCAACTTGTACCATAAACAGGTGCATCAACCATGCACCAACCTGTACCAAACAACCTATAATCAACCTGTACCATAAATCTTATCAACCAAATCAGATCTACTCACCAAGATCAATCACCAAGACAACTCTCAAAATTGTGCATCAACTAAGCATAACACAACAACTCATAATCATCACCAATATCAATATGCGCTTCTAATAATATATCAATACAAGTATGTTGCATCATCCATAAACCATGTATCAAAAATATTACTAACAAGTTCCTCCAACCATGTACCAAGTATGTACTAATCATGTATCAACTACGCATCAACTATGACTCATCAAGATGTACCAACATCATCAACTATACACCTCATGTATGTTCCAACTCATCAACTACTTGTCTCAACCATGTACCAACCATGTACCTCAACCAAAATACCTAATCAATTTCATCATACAAATATTATTTGTAACTCTATAATAGACCTGGTGTATAATATCACATACCTGGAAACCTTCCTTAACTTTAACAACAAGAGACTATTATTTTCATCAAACTTTACTTTAGTCTCACATGACTGATTTTGGATTAGTCAAAAACCCTAACTTGAAATAATCATAACTATGTAACTGTAATGAATAAATATATAAAAATGGTACACAATGTTCTTTAGTGTATTTTATGCAATTCCTATAGACTTCACTACTTGGAACCTCTCAGAAAAGGAGTTATAGAAAAAATGCATATCTTTTTGAATTCTAGTTTATTCTAGAGAGAAAGCTTATAGAGTGTGCCTCGCAGGGAATATTTGTTGTATGGATCTTAAAATTGTACACAGAATACTACAGACTGTACTCTAACCAATACATTTTGTCTTACTAAATTTGGATCTTTTATGAAGAAATTATGATGTTTTTACCCGAAGCACATGTTTTAGACTAGTTTCAGGACTAGCCACAAACCCTATTTTCCATGGCATGTAACTCCAAAAATACAATGAACCACAAGCTAAAATTTGTATCAAATCTACTTGGATATGTTTCCTCAATGGCCTCCAAATTTCACGGTCTGAAGCATTCTAGAAAAAAAAATTATTGTGAAAATGGTGAGATGACCTGTAAATAACATACCTTAGAAAGCATCATCAAAAGAATTTATCCTCCCTTAAATTTTGGCCTTATTTACTACACCCTCCCTATGAAATTCGACTTAGATATCCTTTGATTACCTCAATAAACTGTAGATATTCAATATTCTCATGTGTGATTAAAATGAGAGATCATTTCCTCTTATTTATACTTTCCTGTAGCTTCCTTAAGGGGTTACCTTTTAACCATCTTAACCCACTTTCCTTATTTTAGGGTTAACCCACTTCTAACCACTTTTCAACTTAGTAATTTATCCATTAACTTTATTATTTAAATAACTTCTTTTGTATTCACTTTGAATTATAGTACTCTCATCACTTCACTTTATTATTTACCTTCTAAAATCTCTTAAACCACTTTGACTACTTTGACCTTTTGGGGCTTCTAGATGACTCATGAGGGTTCTCCAACTTCACACGGCCATAACTCTCTAACCGTGAGGATTTATGTGACGTTCCACATACCACTGGAAATGGAATAACATGTACTATCCATATAGAATATTCTTACCTGTAAATATATTAAAACTCATACTAGTATCCATCAAACAAACTTGGGTCCATTACCCAAACCTTTCTCCAACTTCACATGGCCATAACTCTCTAACCGTGAAGAGTTATGTTATGTTCCACATACCACCGGAAATGGAATGACATGTACTATTCATATGGAATAGTATTACCTACAAATATAACAAAAATCATACCATTATTCATCAAACATACTTGGGTCCATTACACAAACCATTGTGCTACCAGAATTTGCTACCAGACTTTCTTCAAGGGTTGATATCAATGACAACCAACCCAATTAATAAAAATAGTATAGATTATATTTGTATCAAGGCCATATTCGGATACAAATACACGATACCTGGATCTGGATACATAGACAAACCATATCCAACAAATTGGTTTATATATACATATAAAATGAAGTCATTAACTGTAACAACCTCCTCGTTACGACCACAATGCTGATAACAGGTGCAATTTTTTTTTTGTTTTAAAAGTGTGTGAGCACATGTAGGAGGGGAAATAGACACACTGGACTCTACGTCGCCACCCGATGACTAACAAGACGCAACCACGATGATCACAACAAGAAGACGCAAGGCGCACAACAAGAACTGCAAGCAAATACTACCCAAGACAAAGGCGCCCCACAATATCTTCAACAATAAACGACATACTGGGTTAGGTACTGTATGAACACAAAAGGTAGAATCCATGGTAGTAGGTTTACTATTTCTGCACAGGAAAGCAGGGCGTTTAATCTTAGTTCTCTGCTTCGGAGAGGGAGAAGGTCAGATAGGCTCCTGGCTGACTGCTTAGGTAGAGACTAGTAATCCCCATAGGTGTGTCGCAAGAGTGGAAACCCTGCCTTTAAAGGGCCCAAGACTCTTGATACGATACTGGATTCTTGACGCAGAAAAACACACAGACATATATACTAAGTCTATTAAAGGTGTCTACATCCCTCCTAACATAAGCATACCACGCAATGCAATACCACCAAGTACTACAAAATCAGGGACAATCATGACCTCTATGGGAGACGTGAGTCAGGAGGACTTTGATATCGACCAACCACTATTGAGACCTGAAGACATCAATCATAGATCAATTGCTCCATTTGTTTTCCATTAAGCGACGAGTACCATCCCAGTCTTAACAATGTACATTAGTTGTTGCAAAATCCCAACTCACTGAATCATAGTGAAACTACCATCACGTCTCCCTAGCATAACCATCTCAACTAAACTATTATTAACAGTAACTTTTTCAGTAGCAATTTCAATAATTTAACAACATCCTTCCATCTAACATTATCCTAACTTTACTGTTGAAAAACAATGCATTTCATGCTTCACCACCAACTACTAGCAATTACGTAATTAACCTTGCAACTAACCAATATTGTAATAAAAACTAAATGACCATATAATAACAACTGATTAAATAACATTGCAATTACATTTTAATGCCTTGCAAACTTAGCAATACGGACCACTTCACCCCAACTAAATGGAAATTTAATAATTAACATTTCAATAACAATGCAGCAAGTAACCATAACATTACATTCATGCTTCACCCCCAATTCAATAGTAACTAATAAAATCTTGGCAATTTCATAATAATTAACCAAAACCAATTAAATAACAAATTGAATAACAATTAACCATTATCATTACCTTTAA
>JZKD02S0795030.1:118620-129021 GCA_000966675.3 Picea glauca
GCACGACAAGAAGGGCTCTGACAACGATCACCTAAGTTCAACATTAATTAAATTTCAACCACTTTCCTTGTTTACTAAACTCAAGGTAAATTTTGGTACTTAATCAAGATTATTAGACCATCAATGTTTATTAATAACAGAAGGTTACACAATGTTGTCATGAGATATTAACATCCTTCATTTATATCACAAATCTGATCCAGGATTTCAACAAATACAACACCTCTTATATGCTACAACCCCAAAATTTGAATGGCCTTCCAAGATAAAAACATTCACTTTAACCTGAGGAGCTCACAATGTGATGTCATCAATGATCATAAGGTTCAATAATAATGCTTTAACATAAAACCATAATTATAGGTAACATCATATTGAAATTAACAATATACATCAAAATCTATAGGTGGCTAATCTACAAAATAATAAATTTAAAATGACCATAATAAAAAGGGCCATAATTGGAAGTGACATTCTATCAGTATTACAAATGTCAATAACTAAGGATACAATTTATTAAGGATGTCAATATATAKAATTTCCTCATCGTTAGGTGACATCAATTGGGAAATGACAATTTACATCAAATTAAGAATGGAAACCTATAATATATTAAAATTTAAAGGGACAATAATTAAAAGGACAATATTGGAAGACAAAATATCCATAAAAAGAAAAAATTTAAGGAGAACATTAATTAAAAATCTATATAAGGAGTTATCATCCTATTTGCATACTTAAAAATTGATATAAGGAATTATCATCCTTGTAATAAATTAAAACGACCTAACCTCTAAATTGTCATCATACAATCATAGCTGTACTAACATTCAATGCATTGGGCTATAATAGAAGTATCACCAACAATAGTCACTACTATTTAGATTCTATTAATCGGCAACCGAAAATACTAAACTAATTAATTTACATCC
Organism: Picea glauca; assembly: GCA_000966675.3. Taxonomy (NCBI): domain Eukaryota; kingdom Viridiplantae; phylum Streptophyta; class Pinopsida; order Pinales; family Pinaceae; genus Picea; species Picea glauca. Next base: position 119,553 of record JZKD02S0795030.1, read on the forward strand.
CTGCCACCCACATGAGTATTCATGACTGTAATAACCGTTTGCATGCAATGGAATATCTATTAATTGTCCAGCTTTATGACGATCAGTTTCAAATGGAATTACCAAAACTAAGACAGCAACAATCCCCAAAATGCAAACCAAATGCAACCAAATGCCTTGACAGTAATAAAGCGCAATCCGAAAACGTAGCTAACAATTCATTAAACGCTCAGAACAGGAATCAAGATTATTAAACGCAGACCCATTAGAAGAAAAAAAATGAAGGGTAATGAAGCTCGGTCTAGAAGAGCACATGCTCAAAACGCAGCCCAATAATAAATGAAACGCCCAATAGAACAGTTGCCCACTATGCATACTAACGCCCAATCTAACAGTTGTAAAATCGCCCAATAACCATTTGCAAAAATGCCCAATATCACCATGGCAAAAACGCCCAAGAACAGATGCAAGAATGCTCAATATCAAAGTGGAAAAACGCCCAAGAACCTTGTGTAAAATTACAAACGCAAGATAGATGAATCGCTCACTGTGTAAATATACAAACGCCCAAAAACCTTCTGTAAAAATACAAACGCCAGATAGATGAATCACTCACTGTGTAGATATACAAATGCCCACTGTGTAAAAATACAAACTCTCACTGTGAAAAAATGCAACGCTCACTCTGTAAAAATACAAATGCCCAAAAACCTTGTGTAAAAATACAAACGCCAGAAAATGCCCACAATATACAGCACACGCAGACCAGTAAAATATTCAAAACGCATCATGCAGTGGTAACACTCAATGCAAATGCAACATCGATGCAACGGAGGGCCACACGAGTTTATAGGAGCGTAAGAATCAAACGAAATGCCAAACTAGTTTGTGGGCACACAATAATCAAACGAAATGCAAAACTGATTGCAGAAATAATCAACGAAATGCCAAACGAATGCCAACGAAATGCAAAACTAATTTGCATCAATAATCAATGAAAGGCCCAACGAAATGCCCAACGGAATGCAAACTAAATTGCAACAATAGTCAATGAATGCCAACGAAATGACAACTACCATGAAATCAAATTCCGACCATTTCCAGAATACAACCCATATCCATTTCAGCTAAATTCCCAGAATGCAAGGATAACCAATTAAGACCCGTTTTCGGAATACAATGAAGGCATACACAGACCATTTCCAGAAATACAAGCGATTTCCATTCAGATGATTCCAGTAACTCAATACACAGTCCTAAATTATAACAACAATCATTTTATACAATCTAGGACGTCGAATAAAAGGATATAACAATGATATTAAAAATTACACACTCCCACACCATCATTTAATTTGCACAGTCTAGATTTTTGGCAGAAAGATTTCATACAGTCAGAGAAACGAATGGAAGGGAATATACAACATCAATAACATTAAAATTGCCGAATATAAAAATGCATTCTACTTCACCAATTAAAATCATATTGTTGCCTTTCGCTTGCCTCGGACGGTGTCCCGCGCTCTGTGCCGCTTCCCTCACTCTGTGTCACTTCTACTTGCCGACTGAAGAAAGCTCACCGATACCTCTCAGCCAAATGCTAGGGGTACTCTGCTTCCCCCTTAGCCCCCCGAGCCGCAAAGGGGCCACACAAGATCCAGAGATAAGACTAGCTCCTCAGCTCGCCTCCAAGGTTGATCTATCACTCCAATACAGTTGAGATAAACCCAAATCCTCACAAGAAATCCATCAAGCCACAATTCGGTAGCGTAACGTTACGCTAACCGTTCCATCCCTTTTTCCTTCTTTTCCCCTTCTTTTATAGAAATTTGAGACCCACCTACTTTCCTAAATCATTATTTAATTAATTTTTAATGACAAACCTCTAAACATTCTCTGTCGTCCAAGTGTCACTCATCCCCCATGTTTCTCCAAATTAAATTTCTTTAATTTAAATAAAAGACTCATTTCCCTCACTCCCCCTGAAGTCGCTCCTAAAATTACTCCTAGGGTTCCTAGATCCCCTCTCATGCTTTTAATAACTTTCCTAAAATGAAGTTTCTGATTTTTATTAACTCCTTAAATGCTGATTCCTTTTCGCTTTTTACCCTATGTCTCCTTCTTTCCATTATTACGTTTCCTTTATTACAAGTTTCTTCATTTCTATTTTTTATTTCTCTCTTTTTATTATTATTATTTTTTATATAATTTTTTTTTGTTAAACCCAAAATGATAAATGCGCTTAATAGTCTTTTCAATATATTTTAAAAATCCTAAAGTTTTATACTCCCACTCTTTAATAATTTTAATTCTTCTTTAAATTTAAAAACCCTGGGTTTCAATTAATGTATCCCCCTCATTACTTTACCCCCCCTTAGTTTAAGAATACTTTAACTAACACATAGGAGGGTTTCAGTTTATGCCCTTAAGTTTATTTTTGTAGGATCTTTACTTAGGGCTTATCAGAATTTTATCTTTGAGATGTTTTAAATTTAGGTTTAGATTGAACTAGGTGACAATTCATTAGGGGATTCATTTTAATAATTTTATCAGGTGTTAAGTTCTTAGGGTCATCTAGGTAGTCTCATCATCATCATCAATGCGACGTGCCCTTCAGGACGCACTAAGTGTTCCAAGGGTGCCACTCACCTCGTTTTCTTCTGTTGCACGACGTGCCCTTCAGGATGCACCACGTGCTCCAAGGGTGCCACTCGTTGAATTGTATTTCTTTGTGTGACGTGCCCTTCAGGATGCACCACGTGCTCCAAGGGTGCCACTCGCTGACTTGACGGATTGGTAGACATCTATAACCCCTGAAGTCAACCCTCCGCCAGGTGAACTTGTGGGAGACTAAGGGCTCTAAGGAATAAGGCCCCCACCTTATTGCGCGCCCCTTAGAATCATCGTGAGCGACTGTCGCAGTGTGCCCTCACGGCATCGTGGATCCTCTCGAACTAGGTAATCGTTAACCTACAGTTAAAGCCACGGTGGGAGTGCTAGTAGGCTGTGGGAGAGCTGTTATCCACACCTCTCCCTCAACCTCTCTGGAAATCATGTGTGGCCCCTTTACTCCATATGTGAGTCTGGTCGGCAAGCTATCGTCAGCCTGCATCATCAACCATCATGTCAGAACATGTCAACAACATATAATCAAATCAATAAATATCATGGTAAATAAATCAACTCAATATCACACTCCCCGACTCAATCCGGAGTCCAAGGGTTCCGTCGATGCCTCTGCATCCTCCAGGTCAAAAACCCTGCACACTCAAATAAACCGAGTCAATATCACCTATATACAACAATAGTAAAACATCCTGTCATCAATCATAACGCATCATCATCAAGGATAAGTGGTTTATCATCATAAAAATCCAGATCACTTGCGAGAAAGTGTCCTCAAAGAATAACTTTTGTTAGTGCACCAGAGCGGGATGTTACATACACCCCCTCTTGGTATAAACTTCGTCGCGAAGTTTCTCAGTATAAATGCCGGAATAAATGTACCACAATATCATAAGTACCACAGTGTCATATGTCTATCTATCAAACAAAAATGGAAACTACTGGCGCATATCATATGCGTCCTCCCAGGTCGCCGAGTGTGGACTATAACTGTCCCACTGGACCTTGACTTGTTCTACCGTTCGACACCGTAACTGTGGAACGCGATGATCTATAATGCGGACTGGCTCAGCTGTGAGTGCTCCCTCGTCTAATACCTGCAAATAACTCATGTCAATCACATGTGTCAGATCACTAATATAATGTCTCAAAACAGATACATGAAAAACATCGTGCATACGCCTCAAAGAATCAGGCAAGGCTAGTCGATAGGCCACGGGCCCCTTTCTCTCCACAATCTCGAAAGGTCCCACGAACCTAGGAGAGAGTTTATCTCCCTTTCCAAACTTGATCGAACTCTTATGCGGTTTAACCCGCAAGAAGAATCGATCGTCGACCTCGTAACTACGGTCGACTCGGTGCACATCGGCATAACTCTTCTGTCGATCCTGCACTTCTTTTATCCTTTGTCTTATGGTTTGCATCTGCTCTTCCATTTCTTGGATCGCTTCTGGTCCCACCAAGACCCTATCCTCAAGCTGATCCCAACTCAGGGGCGTCCGACACGGTCGCCCATAAAGGAACTCAAAAGGTGCCATCTTAATGGTGCTCTGGTAAGTGTTGTTATAAGCAAATTCTACTAGAGGCAAGAATTCCTCACAACGTTTTTTTTGGTCCATCACGTACATGCGCAACATGTCTTCCAAGGTTTGGTTCATTCGTTCGGTCTGTTCGTTAGTCTCTGGGTGATACGCAGTACTAAAGTTAAGTTGAGTTCCCAAGGCCTCTTGGAAACACATCCAAAATCGCCCGGTAAACACCGATCCTCGATCGGATATAATCTTCTTAGGCACACCATGCAGCCTCACAATCTCAATGATGAAAACTCTCACTATGTCCGATGCCTGACACGTCATACGCACAGGAATAAAGTGAGCACTCTTCGTGAGAGTGTCTACTACTACAAAAATCGAGTCCTGTCTCCTTGCCGTCAGTGGCAATCCAACAATAAAATCCATCGAAATGACTTCCCATTTTGATTCTGGAATGGCATGTGGTTGAAGTAATCCTGTCAGGTGTGTATGTTCAGCCTTTACCTGCTGACACTCGAGACATCTAGTCACAAAGTTGACTATGTCGGCCTTCATTCCTTTCCAGAAGAACAAGGGCCTAAGGTCTTCCCTCATCTTCGTAACTCGTGGGTGAGCCATGTAAACTGCTCTATGAGCCTCGCTCAAGATCAACATCCTCAATTCATCATTTGGCGGCACATAAATCTGACCTCTAAACCTCAATAACCCATCGTTGTCAAAAGTAAATACCTCATATCGTGGTACCATCATAGTGTTTTGTCCAATAAAATCCTCGACTTCTTTGTACTAGTCATCGTCACGCTGTAAAGTGAGAATGTTCTGACGTAGATTCGTCTGAAGAGGTAACACCGAAAAGATACATGGTCTCCAACTCAAAGCATCCGCCACTCAGTTCACGGTTCCCTTTATGTAAGTAATCTCGAAGTCGTACTCGCTAAGAAATTTCGACCAATGCTGTTGTCGCGCGTTCAGGTCGCTTTGTGTGAAAATGTGTTGTAGTCCACAATGATCAGTCTTTAATTCAAATTTTTGTCCCATAAGGTAGTGTCTCGACACCTTCAAGGCATAAACAATGGCTAATAACTCCAAATCATGCGTCGTGTAGTTCTCCTCATGCCTTCTTAGTTTCCTTTAAATGTAAGCAATCACTCGTCCATCTTGCATCAGGACCCCGCCTAACCCTTCCTTGGATGCGTCAATTCATACCAATAAGTCTGCGTCCATGTCCAGGACCTTTAGTATCGATGTTGTTGTCAACAAATCCTTAAGCCTCCTAAATGATTCCACGCATTTCTCTGTCCAAACAAACTTCTTGTTTTTCTTCTGCAATTTCGTGATCGGATTTGCTATCCTTGAAAATCCTTCGACAAACCGTCGATAGTATCCTGCTAAACCCATAAAACTATGCACTTCTGTGACATTCGTCAGCGTAGGCCATTCCATAATAGCCTCAACCTTGGTTGGATCCATGGCGATACCTTCGCCGGAGATGACATGCCCTAAGTAGTGAATCCTCGATTGATAAAAAGAGCATTTGGACAACTTCCCATACAATTTGTGCTCTCGCAAACACTGTAGTACCAAGCGCAAGTGCTCGTCATGCTCCTTCGTCGTACGAGAGTAGATCAAAATATCGTCAATGAATACTTGGACGAACTTGTCCAAGTACTCACGGAACACCCCGTTCATCAAACTCATGAATACCCCTGGGGCGTTTATCAATCCAAACGGTAAAACAGTAAAATCGTAATGTCCAAATCTCATCTTAAAAGCAATCTTAGGGACATCATCCTCCTTGATCCATAATTGGTGATACCCTGATCGTAAATCGATCTTAGAGAACACCCTCGCACCCTTCATTTGATCGAACAGATCATCAATTCTTGGTAAAGGATATTGATTCTTGATCGTAGCCTTGTTCAGTTGACGGTAGTCAATGCAAATCCTCCACGATATGTCCTTCTTCCGAATGAAAATAACTGGTGCACCCCACGGTGACACACTAGGACGTATCAGTCCCAAGTCTAACAACTCCTTCAATTGTGTTTTTAACTCTTGCAACTCTGGGGTCGACATTCGATAAGGAGTTATTGCTATCGGTTTGGTCCCCGGTTTCAGGTCTATAATAAACTCCAATTCTCTTTCTGGCGGCATCCTAGGCAACTCCTCTGGAAATACATGTTATAGACCTTCTACCACTCCCTTTTCGTTTAGCGCAAGGATCGCATAAAGCTTGCACCCCTTGCGCATACTCTTTCGTAACTGTAAGGAAGAGACAAACCTCAGGGATACTCCCTAGTTTCATCCTACAATCACCCATCTCTGTCCTTCATCATCCACCAAGCTCAACCGTTTCGTCTTACAGTTGAGTATCGCCTCATGCGATTCCAACCAATCCATACTAATCACGACGTCATAAGACCCTAATATCATGACGTACAAGTTGACCCTTGTGACAAACTCTCCCAGTTTAAGGGCACAACCCGTAACCTTCCCTCCGACCTTCTGTTTGGCTCTCGAAGCCATCTCCACGAAGCTAAACTCATCCTGTTTGACTGCCTTGACCTTAATCCTTTTTAGCACTGCACCAGAAAAAAAACTCTCAGTAGCACCTGGGTCTATCAAAATACTAAAGGTCTAGTCAGCGACAGTACCTGTCGTCTCGAACACTGTCGACTGGTGCTCTGCCTAGCGGTTATTCACCGAGCATGAATCTGATGGGCCTTGCCCATGTCTCCCACTGTAGTGGGTCCGGCTGATCTGGACGCTCTAGTCCTCTCCACAGGACAATTGCGCTGGTAGTGTGGCTCCCCACACGTCAAACACCCCTTCTTTGGCCCAGTAGTCCTGGTACCCGAAGTAGAATATGACTGCCCACCAGCTTGAAACCCTGGTCGGTTCTGCTGTACAAGCCTAAACTGCTGCTGCTACGGGCGATGCTGCTACTGCTGCTGTGGTCATCGGTAATTTTTCCGCTACTAAGGCAGCGGTCGTCGTGGTGTAGCAGAAGTGGATCCCCTCTGGAAGCCACATTACCCCAGTGTGTGTCTCGCTCGTGTCTGCTGCTGCGGCGTAGCAGATGAACCGTGCCATGTAGGTCTCGTTGGAGTCCTGGTCTGACCCACACTGATAAGCTTCTCCTCTACTATGAGGGCCTTTTGGACAGTGTCATGCAAGGTTTGAGGCATCAAGATCCTAACCTTCGCACGTAGTCTGTCGTTAAGGCCAAACACGAACCTCTTGACCTTGAGCTTCTCAGTGTTCAGGTGCGGAGCATACCAGAGAAGCTCCATAAAACATGCCTCGTACTCAGGCACTGTACGACCTCCCTGTCGTAAGGCGTTGAACTCATTGAGCTGACGCTCGATGAATTCCTCATAAAGATACCTCTCTCAGAATCGTTCCTTGAACAGTTCCCATGACACATCTTCAACGACCATGTTTAGTTGCATCAGGAGCGTATTCCACCATAGAAGAGCATTCCCCTTCAGTTGAAAGACCGCCATGTGGACGTTCATGTTGGAGGTATAATCGTGAAGTGCGAAGCACATCGCCATATTCTCCAACCATGCCTCGGTGGCTGCGCCGTCTGGGGCACCAAAGAACTCGAGAAATTTTACCTTCTCAAGTTCACAGTGAATGCTACCTGTAACGGTTGGAGCATGCGGCAGAACCTAAGCAGGTGTCGGTGCCCTGGCCTCATCTCTGTCCAATCTGCTGAACACCGCCTCAGACATGCACTGGAAAGATCTCATCATCCCCACAACATCGGCAACTGCGATCTGCTCCTATCTAAGGACCTGCTCGCCTCCCTGGGGGTTAGATCCCTTAGGTGTGGATGCTGCTGGAGGCATCAAGACTCCCCCCCTAGCACCCCGTCATCTGCCTCCGCGACATCCTCTAACCATGATTACCTGCACACACACAATCAGCTTAATCAACAACAAAATAATCAACTACAATCATGTCAACAGAAGCCGTAGTGAATCCCAAGTCGCAGATCGAACCTGCTCTGATACCATATGTAAAGAACCTCCTTGTTACGACAACAACTCTGAAAACAGGTGCAATTTTTTTTTTTGTGTAAGGTGTGTGCATGCGTGGAGAAGTAACAACACACTTAATTGTATGATGCCACTCGAAAACCAACAAGATGCAAACTCGATGTTCATCACAAGAAGACGAAAGGCACAGAACGAGTAACTGCAACTATATATGACCATAGGCACAAGGCGCGCAACACAACAATAAGACATACTAGGGGTGCACAGTAAGAACACAGGGGAAAGAGTCCACGAGGTTAGGGTTACTATTTCTGCACAGGAAAGAAAGGCGTTTAGTCTTATGTCTTCTCGAAAGATGATTAGACAGGCTCCTGGACGACTTCTCAGGCAGAAACTAGTAACCCAACCCAAAACACGATGCAAGTAAGACAAATACAATGAGATGACCCCTACACATCACAAATAAAACTAGCGATAAACACCCCTAGACCTAAGGCGTACAACTAGCAGTTGTAATCAGAAAATGACGTCGGGTGTTAAGTACAATATCGTCATAGAGGGAAGAATCCAATAGTAGATTTCACCATTTTTGCATAGAAAAGCAGGGCTTTTAGTCTTATGTCTTCTCAAAAGAAGATTAGACAGGCTCTTGGCCGACTGCTTAGGCAGAAACTAGTAACTTCCGTTAGGTGTGTCACAAAAGTGGAAACCCTGCCTTTAAAGGGCCCGAGACTCTTGATACGGCAATGGATTCTTTACGCCGAAAAAAAAATCCCACACATGGACATATATGCTAAGGAAATAGGGAGGTGTCTATACCCCACCTGACACAACCGACCAAGCAACCCATTGAATGCTATCGAGTACAACATAAACAAGAAGGATGACTACGTCCTATACTGAAGGCGCACGACAAGAAGGGCTCCGACAACGATCACCCAAGTTCAACATTAATTAAATTTCAACCACTTTCCTTGTTTACTAAACTCAAGGTAAATTTTGTTACTTAATCAAGATTATTAAACCATCAACGTTTATTAATAACAGAAGGTTACACAACGCTGTCATGAGATATTAACATCCTTCATTTATATCACAAATTCGGTCCAGGATTTCCACAAATACAACACCTCTTATATGATACAACCCCAAAATTTGAATGGCCTTCCAAGATGAAAACATTCACTTTAACCCGAGGAGCTCACAATGCGATTTCATCAATGATCATAAGGTTCAATAATAATGCTTTAACATAACACCATAATTATAGGTAACATCATATTGAAATTAACAATATACATCAAAATCCATAGGTGGCTAATCTACAAA
>JZKD02S0795030.1:215846-225883 GCA_000966675.3 Picea glauca
AGAAATAATTGGACAACTACATGTGAAATTGAAATATCCATTGTTTTTTTGTTAAAATAAAACATGTGCAAACCTCACTTATTAACCATATATGGTGGAATGTGCCCATATCATAATACACGTTCTTTATCCTCTACAGATACTGGTGTGACCACGATACAATTTTTCTTGTACTTGAGATATGATATGTAGACCAAAGATACTGAAAAATTATATTTACATGTCTAGAAACATATATGTATACTTTTCCATGGAAAACCAAAATCATTTAGCTATGGCCATGCAATTTCTTAATATTTTTTGTCTTGTAATATATTTTGGGTAGGGAAAATTTTTATATATTTACAACCATGGATGGAGAAAAGAAAAGGTTCAAGTTTCTTCCTATATTTTATTCTATTCATTGATTCTCATTTACTTTATGTACATATTACTTTTTCTTTGGTGCATACCAGCTTCCATTCATGATCATTTTATTTTGTGCATTCCCACATTCAAACAAACATAATAGCTGGAGAAAACAATGGAGTCTTCACTGCAGCGGTGGAAGAGAAGATACAAAGGTACATGCTTGTACTGTTATTTCATATTCCATTGTTTTGTATTTCATTTATTGTTTGTATATTTGTTCACCTAGTTTATTGTATGTAGATATTGCGTTCCTTCATAAATAAAAACTTATCTTCATTACATGTCTTCCTCCATACTACCTTCCTTCATGTCCATTGTATTTTTCCTGCATTGCTACATTGAAACAAACATAATGGTTGGAGAGGACGATGGACTCTTTGGTGTGAATGTAGACGAGGAGTTGCAGAGGTGCATGCTTGTGCTCTTATTTCATATTCCAGTGTTGAGTATTTCATTTATTGTCTGTGTATGTTTTGTACTTGTTCTACTACTTTGCACCCTTTTTCATGTATGTATATACTATGTATCTTTCTGCTTATTCTCATGTGAATCATATTTTGTTTGTTGTTACATTGAAATAAATAGAACTCTATTTGTTTATTTTACATGTCTTTATTCATACTAACTTTCCTTCATGTCCATTATATATTTGGTGTTTCTACCTTGGAAGGAACATATTGGTTGGACATGAAGATGAATTCTTCTATGCAACAGCAGAGGGGCCTGTCATACAATCTTTGAAAATGTATATCAACTGTGCTAGTAAATTAAATATACAAAGAGGGTGGGGGAATATAATATTGGACTAGAAAACAATGATTTCACAACAATGGGCCTTTGTGCCCTCCCCATTTCTACTTTTTCCATTTTCTATTATCCCTTTTTCTTTCTAAGTGCTTTGCTTAGTTGTCTTTCTGAAAATGCCTTGGTGCACAAGTTGGTGGACTCACAAGTTCAAATTTATGGTTGCACTTCTACCTCATTCCATACTTTCCCACTTTTTCGATTACAGGTGACGGGATGGAGGGTTCAAGATTGCATCTCTAGCCTCTGAGGTTCTGCGATATACAGATTTGTCGTCGTGCCCCGCCATCACTCAGTATTTACTGTTACACATTTTTTCAGTAAAAAAAATTGAGGCATACAATTTGACCAGAGGGTCCTCATGTTTCCTGAGTATCCCTTGACACCCTATTTTGTATTTCATCTCCTTCCACCCTGCATGTGACATTAAGAACAATTATGGAAAATATACAATGCATATTATTCTTTAGTCCTTCTGATGTTCATCTACACATGCTTTCATAAAAAAAAGTTGGACTAGTGACATGGCCATGAGCAGTCAGTCATCCCAGACATCAGAAGACTGACAAGGCCAAAGTTAAATATGCATACATTTTGTTCCTAATATGTTTACCAAACAATATCCTTAGCTATTTATTCATCTATGGCATGGTGAATATGTTGATGTCATCTTCAATACATACTTTTTAGTTCACAAGAAGTATCAACAAGTACAAGCGAGATGTCAAACATAGCACAGGTTCCACAGACTAAGAGGTCTAGTTGCAAAACTCTGGCTCCATAGTTCATCCAAGTTGTGCGTCTACTTGTAAATTTATGTCGGGAAAAAAAGAAAACAAAAAAATTAATGCACACTACCATTCACTTTAATTTTCCTATTCAAAAATTGTCACCAGGTCTAAACTTGTAACACCTAAAATACTATCAATAGAGAGCTTGAACAGTCGTCGAACTTGACAAGTTTTCATCGGGGACATAATGGTCATCTATAGCACCTTCTTGGACAAGGAAAAAAAAACTATATCCATTATGTGTGCTGACATGACATATAAGGAGGCCATGATGACAGTCACACTAACTATTCCTACACAACTTGTCCAGAAACATGCAGAAAAGATATTGCAAGGTAATGGGATATCCATTACAAATTTTAATATATTTCCCAAAATAGTATATGACTGTGGTGATTGTGATCAGATTATTTCTCTCAATGAAACAAGTATTATATAAAAAATTCCCTCTATTTTTACATAATATTATTTCATCCCGAACGCAACTATCAGCCATCTTGCACAGAGCAATGACATTTACCCAATCAGAATCATTGGCACAACTGTCACACTGGAGATAAAACATGGCTCGCAACACATTCTCCATATAAAATATGGAGATTCAAACAACGATAAGGCAGTGGTACTATTCTCCATATCCAATTTTTTCCTTTACTTTCGCATGTCCATGTATCTCGATTAAGTTACACAAATATTGTATTGTTCCATGTTGCAGTTGTAATTGTTCGATACCTATTCAAATTTGTTTTCGTCAATGGAACAACAATTTCATAAAGGGCAATTTCCACTTATGCTCTTCAAAAATATAGCAAAGAAAGGGATGTTAGAGAAAGGATATTTCACACAACCCAAGAAACTTTTGTAATAGAATTGCGAGTAGACATAGTATAGGATCTGAAGAAACTAACTACATCTACAACTGTTGTGTGTATACATCTACAAATTCATCCTCACTTTTCTCATATAAATAGCCTTCACCAAATTTCTGCGTTTTTTTTATTTTTTTATTTTTTGGGGGTGCATTTGTATATCATATTGTTCAATATATTAATTCCTATGCTCACATTTCCAGGTTAAAGGTGTTTTGGTTGCGATGAATGTGTACTTGACCCCCTTTGAGCCTGTATGTGAGAAATGAAACTCTCCTACTTCTGCTTCTACTTTGATAAGTGATGATACGATTTATTGTCTGTGATGTAGTGAAAAATGTCTATATATATATGGAAGTTGCCTCAGTGCTGCGATCCAAACCGTGGGCAACACAACCGTACATTTTACAATTAGACAACCTATGTTACAAAATATGTTTCCTGGGTTAGCGGAATTGTCATGTGAAGCATACCTATAGAAAAAGGCAAGCAATGTCTACATGTTGCATGACTTTTGGATACATAGAAAATTTACCGTAAATGAGGACAATGGAATATTGCATATCGGCTGAAAAAAATAAATCATAACAAGCTTTGGTAGGGAAATGAAAATATCTCATGTATATTTGTAATATTTCTTCAACACCCAGATGAATGTTCGCCAGACTCGAGTACTTGAGAATCTAATTACAAATGCAATCGATGTTGTTATTTTGATGTTTTCTTTCATCTCCTAGTAATAATTTTGCATATTTTTTTCAGTGTGCAAATAAATAAAAACAAATGGTGGTTGGTTGTGGCTTTGACGGAGGAGATTGCACATTTTTTGGGTGCCCAAGTTGGACAATTTTTTTTCAACTATATAGCCATGATAGGATTTCTGCATTTTTTTTTGGGTGCCCGAATAAAATAAAAATGTGTCTCCAAGTATACATTTATGGTATGGTATCTGCATTTTATTGAAGCCCTAATTGTAAAAAAAAGTACTCAGCATGGATTGAAACATCATCTTGAGATTTTTAGATATCGCTATAGAGATTGCACGTGCATAAGAGTGTTATTCAAGAAATGGGAATCATGAAAAAAAAACCCATAAAAAGTATACAACTATAAATATCTTGGGCCTGTCCTTTGAACTGTCAAAATAGCTTGCTCATCTGGGCAGAATCATCAGGATTTTCCAATAATATTGGAAAATTGGCATTGTTAAAAATGGTTGTGATAGACCATGGAACTATCAGAAGAAAATGTCCATAGTGCTATTTCTTAATGGTAAAATAGTAATCGGGAACTTTCTTATTCCCCATTTTGAGATCTGGTTATAGCTAGCATGCACTGGTGAAGCTCTATTGGTTTTGTATTGTTTTTTGTTTGGCAGAATTTTGTTCATATCCCATGGCCCCAGTTATTTTCTCATGGGAAAATATACCAGATGTAAGGGAAAACCAATGCCATGACATGTTTTTTATATATATCAAATTGTTTGATGCAAAGGTCAATACGTGTTGCTCTATGGAACCTTGTGGGATCTTTCTTATGGACTGTTTAGTGTTTACTTAGTTCTTGGTTGTATGCTTCATTCTAGAAAATTAATAATACATTCGATATATGCACAGTTTTTCTATTATATTAAAGACAATAGAGGACATGCTCTTCCCTTTAATATAATCTCTCTGACACAAATGTAGTATGTGGCTCGTTTTAGCACTTTTCCTTGATCGATGAACTTAGTAAAATTAATCTCCTGGAATAATTTGAAATAAAAGAATATATACTATGAGAAGTCCAATGGAGATATCATATGAACAAGAGGCCATTAAAATTAAAATTCTTAGTTTTTATACTTGTGGTGAAGCTGACAATACAATAACTTTACTTAGACATCCCAAAATTGATTTTCTTGTAGCTTTTTGAGGCTTCTCTTATACAAACAAATCCTATAAACTATAAGCATGGATCATTGTATCCATTCCTTGATTGAAGAACTTGTTCACATGTTTAATGCACTTCATAGTTGTTGTTAAAACGATCAATGGGTCCTTCTTAAACCAATTCCCTCTTCCAAAAATTGCCATCCCCTTTCTTTTTTCCCTATGCTTTCTATTTCTCGTTACTTACTTGTTTTTTGAAAAATGTCTACGTGCATAAGTTGGCAGATTCACGTCTTAATATTTCCACTTACTTTTATATCACCAGCCTCACCGATCACTTCCCAGTTTCATATTGAACAAAATTTGTGGATCGCAGGTTCCTAAATAGGTGGGTTCAACATTGCATTTCCATTGTTGTGCTGCCTGCAAACAACACATGGACTTCCGAGATCTACAAATTAGCAAACAAACCCCCCTTTATCTCATTTTTATAACATTTTCCTTGATCGATGAACTTAGAAAAATTAATATCCTAGAATAATTTGAAATAAAATAATATATACTATGCAAAGTCCAATGGAACTACCATATCAGTGAGAGGACATTAAAATTCAAATTTGTCCTTGTTAATACTTGCAGTGAAGCTGACAATACAATAACTTTACTTACACATACCAAAATTGTTTTCCTTGTATGTTTTGGATGCTTCTCTTATACAAACAGATCCTAGAAACTATAAGTATGGCTCATTGTATCTATTCCTTGATTGAAGAACCTATTCACATGTTTAATGCACTTCACAGTTACTGTTAAGACCATCAATGTGTCTTTCTTACACCAATTCCCGCTTCCAAAAATTGTCATCCCTCTTTTTTTTTCCCATCTTCTTTCCATTTCTGGTTACTTACTCATTTTTTCGGAAAATTAAAATTTCTCGTTGTTAATACTTGTGGTGAAGTTGAAAGTACAATAACTTTACTTACACATCCCAAAATTGATTTCCTTGTATCTTTTCGACACTTCTCTTATACAAACAAATCATGGAAACTATAAGTATGGATCATTGTATATATTCCTTGATTGAAGAACCTGCTCACATGTTTAATGAACTTCATAGTTACTGTTAAGACCATCAATGGGGATTTCTTGCACCAATTCCTACTTATGAAAAATTGCCATCCCCTTTATTTTTTTCAATCTTCTTTCCATTTTATGTTACTTACTCATTTTTTCGGAAAATGTCTAGGTGCAGTAGTTGGTGGATTCACGTCTTCAGATTTCCACTTACTTTTATATCACTATCATGACCGATTGCTTTCTCGTTTCATGTTGTATAGACTTTTTGGATCGTGGGTTCCCGAATACGCGGGTTACTAGATAGGCAGGTTCAACATTGCGTTTCCATTGTTCTCCCACCTAAAAACAACACCCAAACTTTTGCGATCTACAAATTAGAAACAAATTCCCCATGACATGGTTTTTATATCTATCAATTTGTTTTATGCAAGGGTCGATGCATGCTGCTCTATGGAACCTTGTGGGATCTTTCTTGCGGCCTATTTGGTGTTTACTTGGTTCTTGGTTGTATGCTTCATTCTGGAAAATTAATAATACATTCATGATCTTCGCAGTTTTTATATGATATCAAAGACTATAGAGGACATGATTTTCCCTTTAGTATAGGCTTTGTGACGCAAATGTAGTATGTGGCTCCTTTTAGCACTTTTCCTTGATCGATGAACTTAGTAAAATTAATTCCATGAAATAATTTAAAAGAATATATATTATGTGAAGTCTAATGGAACTATCATATGAACAAGAGGACATTAAAATTCAAATTTGTCATTGTTATACTTGTAGTTAATATAACAGTACAAAAACGTTACTTAAACATCCCAAAATTGATTTCTTGTAACTTTTTGACGCTTCTCTTATACAAACATATCCTGAAAACTATAAACATTGCTCATTGTATCTATTCCTTTATTGAAGAACCTGTTAAAATGTTTAATGCACTTCATAGTTGTTGTTAAGACCATCAATGGGGATTTTTAACATCAATTCCCTCTTCCAAAAATTGCCTTTCTTTTTAGTTTTTCCCTCTGCTTTCCCTTTTTGGTTACTCATTTTTCTGAAAATGTCTAGGTGCAACAGTTTGCAGATTCATGTATTCATATTTCCATTTTGATTTTATATCACTAGTCCAACCGATCGCTTCCCCATTTCATATTGAACAAAATTTTTGAATCGCGAGTTCCCGGATAGGTAGGTTCAACATTGTGTTTCCATTGTTCTGTCGCCTGCAAACAACAGTCGAACTTCCATGATCTACAAATTAGCAAACAAATTACACTTCAACTCATTTGATTTCTCTTTCTGTTTAGTTTGTCCTTTTTCGAATGTGTCATTTTTCTGAATGTCTCATGCTTTTATTTAGAAAACGCGAAATTCCGCAATATACAAATTGCTTTCTCAACATTGCGCTTCCACTGTTACCCTACGTACAAATAACATCTGAAATTCCACGATATAAAAATTGATGGCCAAAATCTGTCATTGTGACATACAATTTGACCATCAACCCCTCATGTCTCTTGGGTATATCTTGTGACCCTTTTTTTTGTAACCCGCCCGACTGCTTTCCATACTTGGGAATTTCTTGGAATATGTTTCGCAGGTTAGCGGGTGGATAAAATGTACAATGATTGGTCTCTCTTCACCATGTTTAATGCACTTCATAGTTACTGTTAAGACCATCAATGGGGATTTCTTACACCAATTCTCGCTTCCAAAAATTTTCATCCACCTTTTTTTTCCCTCTACTTTCCCATTCTGGTTACTTACTCATTTTTCAGAAAATGTCTAGGTTCGGGAGTTCGCAAATTCACATCTTCAGATTTCCATTTTACTTTTATATCATGAGCCCGACTGAATGCTTCCTTGTTTCATATTGAACAAACCTTTTGAATCGCGGGTTCCTGGATAGGTGGGTTCAACATTGTGTTTCCATTGTTTCGTCACCTACAAAAAACATCTGAACTTCCATGATCTACAAATTAGCAAACAAATTCCCCTTCATATCATTTTTTTTCATGTTTTGTTTACTTGGTCTTTTTTTTTGAATGTGTCCTTTTTTCGGATGTCTCATGCTTTTATTTACAACACTTGACGTTCCACAATATACAAATTTCTTGCTCAACATTGTGCTTCCATTGTTCCCCTACGTACAAATAGCACCCAAAATTCTACGATATACAAATTGATGGCCGAAATCTGTCATTGTGACATAAAATTTGACCATCAGCCCCTCACGTCTCCTAGGTATATCTTGTGACCCTTTTTCTTGTAACCCACCCGATCGCTTTCCATACTTGGGTATTTCTTGGAATCTATTTCACGGGTTGATGGGTGGACAAAATGTGTAATTCTTGGTCGCTCTTCACCACCCCCACTACCTTCGTACTTATTTCTAGATATGCAATTATTAAGATTTAATGGTAGTAGTTCATCGTGCAGGAACCGTTAAGATTGTCACTAATGTTCGGAAGTCCGAAGAAGATTTGTCATTAATATGAATTAAACCAAGATTTGTGGAGAAGAGTGTTATCCTTTCCATGTATTCATTTCAAACATAATGCAATCTCTTTCATGCATCGATCGGTTGGTGCCTTTAATAAATCTCTAATTCTTAATCGCTCTTCATCGTCACTACCACCTTTGCACTTTTTTCTAAATATGAAATTAGTAAGCTTTAATGGTAACAACTCATTACGCACAAACCCTGGATATTTTCATTGATCAGTGAAAGGCTCGAGGAGATCTTCCATTGATATGCATTAAACCAATATTTGTGGAGGGTTATATTATCCCTCCCCAATTTTCATTTCAAACATCATCTGGAGAAAATGAAAATTCTCATTAACTTATGGCAATAGTTCTGTCCAGATATAGTAAACATCTTCGGGCATGATGGCAAGAGGTTCCAGTATTCCAGGGAATATTCTTACTACTTATCTCCCTTCGCCCAGGAGAAAAAAAGGAGATGGTCCATTGGCACATCGAGAGATATATTTCAAGCCAAAGAATTCTAAGGAAACCCTATCTGCTTAGACAACCTACCCAGTTGCATTGATGGCTGGTGCAGAGTTTGATGCGATGTATTATGAGTCATAAGAATATGATCTGATGGAGGATGATACGACAATGGATGATGGCAATGCAAAGACTATTCCCACTCCTGTGCCCAAATTGAAATCAACCATAACGGACAGTACTTCCCAGCTCGACGATGGTAGTATTGACAACTCCAAAAGAAGGATTTTTAGAAAAGAAACTAGTCGTGAACACAATATCCACTTTGTAGCTTGAAAGTATGAATTCTAGAGGTCCAAATTATTCTGTTCTGGGCGGAAGTCTTTCATTGTAAGGAAATGATCTGTTGATGCTCCCTGAGATATATTTCAAGCCAAAAAATAATTCAATTGGAGGACCACTGTCCTATTTTCTTGATATACAATAAAAATATTAGAGAAATGAGGACCAGACCTCCCACTGGTGCAAGGAATATTCCTACTAGTCATCTCCTCCCACCAATAATGGAATAATTTGGACCTCTGGAATTGCACGTGCAACCTGTGTCCATGAAGTTTTCGACTGTGCAGAGGCGATTTTTTGGTGTTTCCTAACTTTCATTTAAGGGATATTCCTTTTTATATGCAACCTTTTTTTGTCTTCTTCCCCATGGGAAGCTTCTAAGAACTAACAATTTGACCACAAGATGATCCATTGGGGAGAAGAATGCAAGGATTTCCTAAAAAAAATAACATGGTAATCAGTTTTGTATGTATATTGAAGAGCATCTTGATGGCTCCTGCATGTTGCAGATCTTGTGCCTGTGTTTATGATAGATATGTTCAATGATTTGGCCCAAAGAATGTTGTCTAATTTATAAGGATAGATATACAGTGCTCAATGTTCTTTTTTTTTAATGGATTTACTATTAAAAAAATTGCCTTGGAGTCTTGGTTGCTGCTTCTTTTCTGGATTTAACACCTCTTCTCATTGGCATGGTTTGGTAGTCTCGTATTTCTTCGATATTGTATTTTCTTAGGTAATTTGTTCTAAAATTGAGCATATAGAAATCATATGACAATGCACTGTGTCAATCCATCAGGATTTTATGGAAAAAAAATGAGTTTTATATAGTTTCAAACCGACATTCAATTCTATTCGTAATGTAGATATAACATAGCAATACCAAATCACAATGTTGCAGCAAGGTCGTCATTCTT
>JZKD02S0795031.1:0-14593 GCA_000966675.3 Picea glauca
GAATCTCAGTAGGAATAATGATCGTGATCGTCAGATCATAGGGATGAAGATCGAAAATTGTTGGATTAGAAGGAGGTTCACAAGTTTTAGCACTTCGCATACATAGGAGAGAGAAGTTATCAAAGTTGAAGCTTGATATTCCCAGAGTCTGGAACCCCGAAATAGAATCTCGACCATCTGATCAATGGGATAGATCTGAATTGGTAGATCATTGGAAGCGAATACCAAGTGTCGGATCGCCAGGAGGAATCACAGTCGTTAGTTATTGTAAGCTCAAGAGGGAGAGCGGTTTGAAACTTGATATTCCTTAAGTCTGGATTCCCGGAACACCGAGGTGGAATCTCAGTCGTTCGATTGATCAAGCATGAGCCATAAAATATCGTGAGTTCATAAGAGTTCAAGTTTGAGACTTGAAACTCCCTAAGCGTGAATATCTGAAGAACCGTGAGTTGTTGATTTTCGAGGAGACACTTGTCAACAGATCTCGTACTTCGGGGAAAATCCAAAGTGGATTTTCAGTTTGAGAATTGATATCATCAGAGCACGAAGACCCCAAGTCTCAAAATAAGATCTAGACCGTTGGATTTAGATTATATGTGGCACAAATATGTTAACTTTGGGTAAACTCCCAAAGCAAACCTTGATCATTGGATTAGGAGGGACACGCGTCAGTGGATATTAGACCCTAGGTAAAAGTCGTTTGGAAAAATAGGTTTGAGATTTGAAATCTCAGAAGTCCGGAGCCCTAGAGGAAATCTTGATCGTCGATCAAGAAGGGGTTGTTGGAATATTGATCTAGGTTGAAAGGTCAAACACCTAGGTGAAGAGAAGGTCATTGATTTATGAGACAAGTGTTCATATATCACCAATTCCAAAGAAGTGAAGTATGGAAGGAAGCCAAGTTTGAGATTTCAAACTCCTGGAGTTCGGAATTGTGAAGAGAGCCTCAACCGTTGATTCAGAGGAAGTAGATTTGGTCTGTACATAATAAGGGAACAAACTTGAAGTGTTGATTTGGATTCTATCATCAATATCGTGTGATCGATGATCCCGTGTCATTGTGGGTACAGAAGTTGCGAGGAGGTTAAGGAATCGAAGGTGGGCCACAATTTGAACCGTGGTTTCGTTGAGGGGACACATGGAGGTCGTAGGAGCATTGCAGGCCCAAAAATGTCTTAACTCCAAACCTCTTATGACCACACCCGCAATGACGTGGTCATAGCCCCAGGTCATATCAAGTGAGGGCTTATCTGAAAGGGAGATATCTCCAACATTATGATTTTTCTCACAGAGAAAAAGGGGAAGGTCATAGGTTGTTGTCAGACATGCACCAAGAAGCTGATGGGGCCTGTGTTTAGATACAGAGGGGGACCTCTAAGGTTCCAAAGACTCTTTTGAGTCGATAATTGGAGATCCAAGACCTGGAGGTTGTACAGCCTACGGGGGAGTAGGGGGCCTGCATCAGGTGGTATCAAAGATGATCTTGAGTCTGTTCGTAGACAACAGACAAAAGGAGAAAGGAGAGAAGTTGGTATCAATCGTGGTATCAAGAATTTGATTCTTGTTTGTAGGTGACGCAGTGAAAATCATGCCACCTAGAAGGCACAGAGCGAATGCAGAAATGAAAGAATAAATGAGGTGACTTTGAATGAGATTGGATGCCATGGAGACAACACAGAGAAGAGAAACAGATGCTGGTGATGTCAGTGAAGCTGGGAGCGAAGAAGAAGCAGAGGGTGAATAAAATGTAGCAGAGGATGTTGCACAAGATCACTTGATAAAATCTGTTTCAAAGATAGGAGCTAGAGCAAGAATAGAGGTACCTATGTACGAAGGCAATTTGGAAGTTGAAGAATTGTTATATTGGGTATGTGCTATGGACAAATACTTTGATTACAAAGATATCGAAGAAGACAATATGGTGAAGCATGCAGTCACAAGACTAAAAGGTCATGCAGTGTTATAGTGGGATGAAATGCGAGTCGAACGTAGGAGAAATGGTAAGCAAAAAATTAAAAACTTGGATAGGATGGTAGCTAAGTTGAAATCCAAATTTATCCTGAAGGATTACCAAATCAATCTTTACAGAATATTGTAGAACCTGAAACATAGGTGTTTATCATTGGAAGAGTACTCTAAAAATTTTTACCAACTGAACATCAAGGCTGGAAAGAAAGAGAATGAAGATGAGAAGATAGCCAGATACATCAATGGGCTAAGATATGAAATCCAAGAGGAGATCAACATGATTTTTGTCAATAAATTTGAGTATTCTTATCAAGAAACCTTGAAAGCTGAAGAAAAAATTGTTAGGAAGCAAAGCCAATGAAGCAGAGCTGAAAATTCAAGTAGAGGCAAGGGAACCAACAGAGAGAAGTTACAGAAGTCGAAGCCTGAAGCTGACAAACAACATAGTCACCATGAGAAGGGTGGAAGTTCTAAAGAAGGACAGCATGGAGGAAAAATTTATTTTTCTAGAGGTAGAGGAAGAGGAAGAGCCAGAGGAGGTGTGGTTAAATGTTATACGTATGGAAAATAAGGACACAAATCTTGGGAATTTCCCGACAGAAAGAGAGAAGGCAGAGAAGCACACATTGTTGAAGAACATAAACATGTGGAATAAGAAGCAAAAGAAGGAGGAAGAAACCTCATGATGAGGAATATCCTTCTTAAACCATAAAAGGAACCAGAGGAACCAATTCAACAAACAAGCCTGTTCAGAACTGCTTGCAAATTGAAAGACAAAGTTTGCAAGGTGATAATAGACAGTGGGAGAACTGATAATCTAGTATCCACGGAGATGGTGGAGAAGCTAGAGCTAAAGAAAACTGCACATCCAAAGCCATACAAGGTATCTTGGTTGCAGAAAGGACATCAAGTCATGGTAAGTCAACAATGCCAAGTTGAATTTAAAATAGGAGGTTATAGGGATGAAATATTGTGCGATGTAATTCCTATGGATGTTTGTCATATTTTATTGGGGAGGCCATGGAAGTATGACCGAAAGGTTATTCACGATGGAAGGAAGAATACCTATACCCTAGAGAAAAATGGTAGAACACATATGTTGTTACCCATAGAGGACAAGGAGAAAAAGACAGAAGCCAGTTCAAACATACTTCTCATGAGTGGGAAGGAGCTCTTGAATGAAGTCAAGGAGGAGAAAGAAATGAAATTTGTTGTAGTGAGGAAGCCTAGACTTATCCTTACGAATACTTATGTAGAATATTTTCCTATAGAAATCCAAGAACTATTAGAAAACTTTGTTGATATAGTCGTGGATGAGTTACCACACTCATTGCCACCCATCAAGAGTATAATCCATCATATTGACCTTATTCTAGGAGCTAGTTTACCAAACAAAGCAGCCTATAGGTTGACACCTAGAGAGAATGAGGAAGTAAAAAATCAAGTCTTGTAGGTGTTGGATAAAGGGTTAGTCAGGGAAAGCCTAAGCCAATGTGCAGTACCCACTGTGTTAAGTCCAAAGAAAGATGGGGGATGGAGGATGTGTACAGATTCCCGAGCCATCAACAATATAACCATTAGATATAGATTCCCTTTACATAGGATGGATGATTTGATTGATTGTTTGAGTGGAGCAAGCTATTTTTCCAAGATATACTTGAAGAGAGGATATCATCAAATAAGAATGAGAGAGCGAGATGAATGGAAAACAACATTTAATACAAATGAAGGATTGTTTGAATGGCTGGTCATGCCGTTGGATTGACAAATTCACCAAGCACATTTATGAGGTTAATGAATGAAGTGTTGAAAGACTTCATAGGAAAATTTGTCATAGTATATTTGGATGACATACTAATATTTAGCAAGACAAAGGAGGAACACTTAAGACATTTGACATCAGTGATGGAAAGGTTGTAGCAAGAGAAATTGCTGATAAATCTAAAGAACAATTCTTTTATGAAGAAGGAGCTCATATATTTGAGTTTTGTAATCTCTTCAAATGAATTGAATATGGACCCAGAAAAAGTGAGAGAGATCAAAGAATGGCCATTGCCGAGCAACATATTTGAGGTAAGGATTTTTCATGGGTTAGTGAGATTTTATAGAAAATTTATCAGAAATTTCAGTGGCATATGTGCACCCATGATGGACACTATGAAGAAGAAACAAAAGTCCTTCAGTTGGACAGAGGAAGCTGAAAAACGTTTCAAAGTGTTGAAGGAGAAAATCACAGAGTAGCCAATTTTGGTGTTACCAGATTTTGGAAAAAAAAATTAGGTGAGATGTGACGCAAGTGGATTAGCTATTGGAGCAGTCTTGAGTTAGGACAATAGGCCAATTGCTTATTTCAGTGAGAAAATAAGTGATTCCAAGAAAAAGTATTCCATGAATGAAAAGGAATTTTATGCAATGATTCAAGCTTTGAAAAAATGGAGACATTATCTAATCCCTAAAGAATTTGTCTTGTACACTGATAATCATGCTTTGCAATTTATTACTAGGAAAGAAAAGTTGAATCAGAAACATGCGAAATGGGTAGAATTTATGCAGAATTTTACTTTTGTTACTAAACACATTATTGTAACTACTAACAAAGTCGCAGATGCTTTGAGCAGGAGAAGTTTGATTTTACAAGAATTCCAGGTGGAGACCTTGGGGTTAGAACACCTCAAGGAGATGTATAAAGAAGATTCATATTTCAAAGAAGCTTATGAGGCATGAAAGAATCCTTTATTGGGAGACAAAAGCCCATGGAATCAATATTTGATCCAGGAGGGATTATTGTTCAAAGGGAACCAATTATTCATTCTGAAATGCTCAATGAGAGACAACCTGTTGAAAGAGAAACAAAGTGGAGGGTTAGTTGGACACTTTGGTCATGATAAGACATTTGCATAGATGAGAAATTCGTATTATTGGCCGAGCATGAGAGAAGAAGTGAAAAAGTTTGTGAACAAATGCAAAATTTGTCAATATGCAAAAGGAAGACAACAAAACACTGGTTTGTATCAGCCATTACCAATTCCAGAAAGGTCGTGGGATGCAATCAGTATGGATTTTGTTTTGGGATTGCCTAGAAATCAAAAAGAGAGCGATTCCATATTTTTTGTGGTAGACATATTCTAAAAAATGGCACATTTCATACCATGCTAGAAGACAAGTGATGCCACACACATCGCCAATTTGTTTTTCAGAGAAGTAGTAAGACTACATGGATTGACGAGGAGAATAGTTTTAGACAGGGACACCAAATTTGTAGGACACTTTTGGAGGACTCTATGGAAGAGGCTAGGGATGAACTTATCCTTTATTTCAGCATATCACCCTCAGACAGATGGACAGACTGAAGTAGTAAACATAAGTCCCAAAAACTTATTGAGAAGTTTAGTCACTGAGCAAGGTCGACAGTGGGATCAGATTATGGCACAAGCAGAATTTGCATTCAACAATTCAGTGAATAGGAGCACAGGAAAAAGTCCATTTGAAATTGTGTATGGTATACAACCAAGAGGGATTACAGAGTTGAGATATTTGAATCAAGATGAATTTAGAAGTGTTGGAGCAAAGGATTTTGCAACATAAATGCAGAAAATCCATGATAGAGTCAGAGAACAGCTATAGGAAAATAATAAGAAATACAAGAGCAGAGTTGGTCAAAAGAGGAGTGAAGTTCAATTCGAAGTTGGAGATGAATTTTTAGCTCATTTAAGAAAAGAGAGGTTTCCAAGGGGAACGTGCAACAAGTTAAATATGAAAAAGATAGGACCATGCAGGATTCTCAGAAAATTCGCAACCAATGCTTATGAGATTGAGTTGCCAGACAATGTTGGGATATCACCGATATTCAATGTTGAATACCTGTATCCTTACAAGAGATATGAAGCAGGAGAATCATATGATCATAAATAAATTCAATGGGAAGAGAAATTCCCATAACAGAAAAACCTCAGATGGAGAAAATTATTGAACAGAGGAATGGAAAGAAAACCAGGAAGAAGACGTATCCTGAGTACTTAGTGAAGTGGAAAGATCATCCAATGGAAGATGCAATTTGGGTTACAGAACCTAATATTTTGAAGCATGGAAAGATAGTGTNCTCTTGAATGAAGTCAAGGAGGAGAAAGAAATGAAATTTGTTGTAG
Source organism: Picea glauca (assembly GCA_000966675.3). NCBI lineage: Eukaryota > Viridiplantae > Streptophyta > Pinopsida > Pinales > Pinaceae > Picea > Picea glauca. The sequence goes on from JZKD02S0795031.1 coordinate 6,114, forward strand.
TGAGGAAGCCTAGACTTATCCTTACGAATACTTATGTAGAATATTTTCCTATAGAAATCCAAGAACTATTAGAAAACTTTGTTGATATAGTCGTGGATGAGTTACCACACTCATTGCCACCCATCAAGAGTATAATCCATCATATTGACCTTATTCTAGGAGCTAGTTTACCAAACAAAGCAGCCTATAGGTTGACACCTAGAGAGAATGAGGAAGTAAAAAATCAAGTCTTGTAGGTGTTGGATAAAGGGTTAGTCAGGGAAAGCCTAAGCCAATGTGCAGTACCCACTGTGTTAAGTCCAAAGAAAGATGGGGGATGGAGGATGTGTACAGATTCCCGAGCCATCAACAATATAACCATTAGATATAGATTCCCTTTACATAGGATGGATGATTTGATTGATTGTTTGAGTGGAGCAAGCTATTTTTCCAAGATATACTTGAAGAGAGGATATCATCAAATAAGAATGAGAGAGCGAGATGAATGGAAAACAACATTTAATACAAATGAAGGATTGTTTGAATGGCTGGTCATGCCGTTGGATTGACAAATTCACCAAGCACATTTATGAGGTTAATGAATGAAGTGTTGAAAGACTTCATAGGAAAATTTGTCATAGTATATTTGGATGACATACTAATATTTAGCAAGACAAAGGAGGAACACTTAAGACATTTGACATCAGTGATGGAAAGGTTGTAGCAAGAGAAATTGCTGATAAATCTAAAGAACAATTCTTTTATGAAGAAGGAGCTCATATATTTGAGTTTTGTAATCTCTTCAAATGAATTGAATATGGACCCAGAAAAAGTGAGAGAGATCAAAGAATGGCCATTGCCGAGCAACATATTTGAGGTAAGGATTTTTCATGGGTTAGCGAGATTTTATAGAAAATTTATCAGAAATTTCAGTGGCATATGTGCACCCATGATGGACACTATGAAGAAGAAACAAAAGTCCTTCAGTTGGACAGAGGAAGCTGAAAAACATTTCAAAGTGTTGAAGGAGAAAATCACAGAGTAGCCAATTTTGGTGTTACCAGATTTTGGAAAAAAAAATTATGTGAGATGTGACGCAAGTGGATTAGCTATTGGAGCAGTCTTGAGTTAGGACAATAGGCCATTTGCTTATTTCAGTGAGAAACTAAGTGATGCCAAGAAAACGTATTCCATGAATGAAAAGGAATTTTATGCAATGATTCAAGCTTTGAAAAAATGGAGACATTATCTAATCCCTAAAGAATTTGTCTTGTACAGTGATAATCATGCTTTGCAGTTTATTACTAGGAAAGAAAAGTTGAATCAGAAACATGCGAAATGGGTAGAATTTATGCATAATTTTACTTTTGTTACTAAACACATTATTGTAACTACTAACAAAGTCGCAGATGCTTTGAGCAGGAGAAGTTTGATTTTACAATAATTCCAGGTGGAGACCTTGGGGTTCGAACACCTCAAGGAGATGTATAAAGAAGATTCATATTTCAAAGAAGCTTATGAGGCATGCAAGAATCCTTTATTGGGAGACAAAAGCCCATGGACTCAATATTTGATCCAGGAGGGATTATTGTTCAAAGGGAACCAATTATGCATTCTGAAATGCTCAATGAGAGACAACATGTTGAAAGAGAAACAAAGTGGAGGTTCAGTTGGACACTTTGGTCATGATAAGACATTTGCATAGATGAGAAATTTGTATTATTGGCCGAGCATGAGAGAAGAAGTGAAAAAGTTTGTGAACAAATACAAAATTTGTCAATATGCAAAAGGAAGACAACAAAACACTGGTTTGTATCAGCCATTACCAATTCCAGAAAGGTCATGGGATGCAATCAGTATGGATTTTGTTTTGGGATTACCTAGAACTCAAAAAGAGAGCGATTCCATATTTTTTGTGGTAGACATATTCTAAAAAATGGCACATTTCATACCATGCTAGAAGACAAGTGATGCCACACACATCGCCAATTTGTTTTTCAGAGAAGTAGTAAGACTACATGGATTGACGAGGAGAATAGTTTTAGACAGGGACACCAAATTTGTAGGACACTTTTGGAGGACTCTATGGAAGAGGCTAGGGATGAACTTATCCTTTATTTCAGCATATCACCCTCAGACAGATGGACAGACTGAAGTAGTAAACATAAGTCCCAAAAACTTATTGAGAAGTTTAGTCACTGAGCAAGGTCGACAGTGGGATCAGATTATGGCACAAGCAGAATTTGCATTCAACAATTCAGTGAATAGGAGCACAGGAAAAAGTCCATTTGAAATTGTGTATGGTATACAACCAAGAGGGATTACAGAGTTGAGATATTTGAATCAAGATGAATTTAGAAGTGTTGGAGCAAAGGATTTTGCAACATAAATGCAGAAAATCCATGATAGAGTCAGAGAACAGCTATAGGAAAATAATAAGAAATACAAGAGCAGAGTTGGTCAAAAGAGGAGTGAAGTTCAATTCGAAGTTGGAGATGAATTTTTAGCTCATTTAAGAAAAGAGAGGTTTCCAAGGGGAACGTGCAACAAGTTAAATATGAAAAAGATAGGACCATGCAGGATTCTCAGAAAATTCGCAACCAATGCTTATGAGATTGAGTTGCCAGACAATGTTGGGATATCACCGATATTCAATGTTGAATACCTGTATCCTTACAAGAGATATGAAGCAGGAGAATCATATGATCATAAATAAATTCAATGGGAAGAGAAATTCCCATAACAGAAAAACCTCAGATGGAGAAAATTATTGAACAGAGGAATGGAAAGAAAACCAGGAAGAAGACGTATCCTGAGTACTTAGTGAAGTGGAAAGATCATCCAATGGAAGATGCAATTTGGGTTACAGAACCTAATATTTTGAAGCATGGAAAGATAGTGTCTGATGCAGGTGCATCGCCTTCAAAGTCAACAATGCACACGTGGAGGCAGACGAATGAAATCTCAATAATGGTAGAGTTTCAAATCAAGAATTTAACTCAGAATTTAATCGGTTGTTGAGATAATTTTGTAAACAACATTTTAAAATGTAACTTGTTTGTAAAGTCTTGAAGGACTGTAAGAAATTGCAAATATGGAGTGTCGACTCTATCTGGAAATAACTAGTAGTTATCATAATAGGACAGAGTAGGTAATAGCTTTAAATTTGAAATAATAGATTTCAGAACAGGACGAGAGAGCTCATGGAGCCAATCCTTAGATAGTTTTTTAGTATTGTATTGTAACATATAGACATAATAGAGATATTAGTAGATCAAAGTAGAGTAGTAGAAACACTTTGTATTTTGTTTTTCATGAATGAGTAGAACAGACATAAACTTTCTCAAATCCTTGGACTATGTTCATTTCATGTGTGATTGAGTGAATGTTATTCTGTGTGTATGACTTATTACAATTCGTTCATGTATGATTTTTTCGAGAGATTAATTGAATGAGATCATGAAGAAGTTGGTTGAGTTTCAATCATTTCTCTTCTGATACTTGTATACAAGGTGTGCATCTCGAACGCAAGGAGTGTGTCAACTAAGTCTCAGATTGAATTAGAGAAGTTCAGAGATAATCAGAGAAACTCAGACCAGGTGCAAGGTGTGCACAACATCAAGAAGTCAACAAGATTCAAAGAACCAACACAAAAGAAGGAAGGTGGGCGAGAAGCATTTTATTTTCAAGAAAATCCTTTGAACTGAGTTATTCGAAATCCCGAGAATGCAAACTGTGCATGGGAGATCGAAATCCTTTCATGGATAGAAGATTAGAAGAGGTAACACTTTTCACGAGTGTTGATGAGATCCTAGAGATGGATTTTTCGGGAGGACAAAGGTTTGGAACCTTTGAAAGAAGATAAATCTTCCAAGGCGGAGATATATTAGAATCACAGGAGGAATAAAGACCGTGATTGTCATATCATAGGGAAGAAGATCAAAAATTTTCAGATCAAAAGGAGGTGCATGAGTTTTAGCACTTCACATACAAAGGAGAGAGAAGTTATTAGATTTGAAGCTTGAGATTCTCGGAGTCCAGAACCCCATAATAAAATATCAACCATCTGATTAGCATGATAGATCCAAACCATCAAATCATTGGAGGTGAAGACCAAGCGTCATATCGCCAGGAGGAATCAAATCCATTGGTTGTTGTAAGCTCAGGAGGGAGAGCGGTTTGAAACGTGAGATTCCCAAAGTCCAGAGTTCTGGAAGGTCAAGGTGGAATCTTAACCATTCGATTGATCAAGCATGAGACGTCAGATATCACAAGTTCACAAGGGGTCAAGTTTGAGACTTGAAACTCCCAAAGCACGGAGAGTCGAAGAGTCATGAGTCGTTGATCTGGGAGGAGACACTTGTCAACAGATCTCGTACTCCAGGGAAAAGCCAAAGTGGATTTTTTGTTTGAGAATTGAGATCACCAGAGAACGAAAACTCGAAGTCCCGGAATAAGATATGGACCATTGGATTTGGAGTAGACATGGCACAAATCTGTTAACTCTGAGTAAATTCCTAAATCAACCCTCGATTGTTGGATCAGGATGGACACGCGTCAGTGGATCTTAGAATCCGGTTAAATTTCATTTGGAAAAAGAGGTTTGAGATTTGAAATCTCAAAAGTCCAGAGACTCGGAGGAAATATCGATCTTCGATCAAGAAGGGGCCATTGGATCGTTGATCTAGGTTGAAAGGTCAAACACCCAAGTGAAGACTAGGTCATTGATTTACAGGACATGTGTCTGTAGATTGCAAATTCCAGAGAAGTGAAGTACGGAAGGAAGCCGAGTTTGAGATTTCAAACTCCTGGAGTCTAGAATTGCAAAGAGAGCCTTGACCTTTGATTTAGAGGATGTAGATATGGTCCGTAGATAAGAAGGGCACATATTTGAGTTGTTTATTTGGACGCTATCATCAAGATCGTGAGATCAATGATTCTATGTCATTGCGGGGACAGAAGTTGCAAGGAGGTTAAGGAATCGAAGGCGAGTTTCAATTTGAACCATGGTTTTTCCAAGGGGACGCGTGTTGGTCCTAGGAGCATTGCGGGCCCAAAAGTGGTTTAACTCTAGACCGCTTATGACTGCGCCTGCAATCACATGGTCATAGCCCCAGGTCATATCAAGTGAGGGATTATCCGAAAGGGAGCTAACGTCGATGTTGGCACAGGGGAAGACCCATGGTTCAACTCTAACAATGCACCAACAAGCCCTAACTATTGTCCCTTTTGGAAACACCTATGAAGAAGATGCAGTCTCACCCGAAGTAGCTATAGGGGATTGCATGACACATGTGTCTACAACCATATAAAATGTAGAGTGGATTCACAGCAACAACACACAACCACCTAGTTATCCTTTATCTTCCTTAAGCCTACTGCACAAGTTACATTTCAGATCTAACACAATATCACAATAGAAACATATCAAATGACAGAGAACACAACATCAATCACAAACATAATATATCCATGGTTCACCCTCTCCCTAGGTCTACATCCACATAATTGTGATTTATGATATATTAAGATGGAAGCATACAGTTATTATCTGTGTTCTTAGCTAGCAAATATTGTATTCTTCTCTCTCTTTCTCTCCCCTCCCTGCGCACCCAGCTGCAGGGTTGATCTTTGCAACCAGATGAAGATCTTACAATACTAGAAGGCTCTCACACTCATCACTTCTCTCTCACACAATAGTACTCACTCAATCATACAATAACAATGAACTCTCAAACAACTTAGCACCAACCCATCCCAGGTCCTTTAGACCTTTATTTATACATTACAATATCTCTCAGACACCCTTAGGTTAAAACCTAAGTGTCAAAACCCTAGATACCAAAACCATGGGTGTCTAAAACCCTAGGTCAACTTGACCCACGTTTTCAGGGCTTTTCCATCATGTCTTTCCTTCCTTCACGCATGGTGCTTCAAAGCATCTGTTGACATCTTCTTTTCCTTGTTGAGTTGTCCACGATCCCTCTTCCTTGCTAATATTTCATCCTCGATCTCCTTGTCCAATGGCTTGCTTTCTCTTACTTCACTTCGTATTTTGTGCTCTTTTTCTCACTTCGACCCAATATCAGTCACTGTGTCTTCCACACAGTTCACATTTTTCCTTTTCTCCCTTAATATTCACTTTCTTCCATAGCCAAGGGACAACAGTGTTAAGAACCAAATATCAATATAGCATAGAAAAACCTCAGAATAAGTACTCAACGCCTTGAAAAAGATATAATTTCAGATAATAAGCCTCTTCAAGGGGACAACCTCCTTTTACCCAACATAAATGTTCAAGTACAATATGATTCCAAATGAAAATATCTCCTTGGTATATATAGGAGACTAGGAGGTATAATTACAGCTAGTGGAATAAAGCTGACATAAATAAAATAACATTACTAATGTAATATGCCCCAATTAAGGGGTAATGAGCCAATATTAGGGCTTAACATTCCCCTCCCCTTCATACAAGTGTTGTCCGCAACTCTTGAGTAACTCTGGATGCTTCTGTATAAAAGAATCATCTTCCCAAGTGGAATCTCCAGCTGGTAGTTTCCGCCATTTAATGAGATACTCTGAAATGGATCTATTCATCAACTGGTGAATTCTTGTGTCAGTGATGTCTTCAAGATCGAATATGATTTTTCCTTCTTCGTCAAGTTCTGGCAATATATTTTGAACTAGGATCTTGTCACCTATAACCTTCTTTAAGCATGAAACATGGAAAACTGGGTGTACTCGTGAAGATGCAGGCAACTCCAATTGTTGAGGTGTCAACCTTGTAGGTTGAGGTGTTTTAGAAGAAGGAGCATTGTTCTCTCTATAGACGTTAGGATTGTTCATTCTAGTAGACAACCATATTTTTACTTTCAACATTTCTTACCACCTTAAATGCATTCTCCAATGATTTGGGTTCCCAAAGGCGAACCTCGTGTTGAATGTTATCCTTTAAAGTTCCTATGAATACATTAATCAAGTGCTCATCTGGAATATCAATTACCTTTATATTCAATCTTTGGAATTTCTCAATGTGCTCGGTAACAGAAGCCTTTTGCTTGAGATTTATCAATTGGCTAAAGAAGGTATTTCTCCTTGTATCCTCATAGTGTGCTATCATTTCTTCCGTGAAAATTTTCCAAGTGACGAGTGATTTGCGAGAGCAAAGCCATCGATACCATACAAATTGATTAGGTTCTAAATATAAAGAAGCAATTCATACCTTTTGTGTATGTGGCACATTATGTAGATCAAAGAATTGCTCCATCTGAAGNATTTCATGGGATGCATTTTCACTTTTAGGTGTCTTCTCTGTTACGAAATGTTTCAATACTTCCATGATCTCCTCTTTTAAACCATCCATCTTTGCCTCCAACTTAGCTTCCATCTATTATAGTTCATATTTTGTTACTATCTTCTTTTGTAAATCATTTATTTCCCTACGCATTTCTTCACCTTCATCAAGAGTCCAAGTAGGATTGTCTTGAGGCTTATTTGGTGTATAAGTTCCATTTTTGGGTGGCATGTTGGCCAAGTATCACTCTTGAACCTTGATTTTGAGGTGGTTCTTCTAGACAATCTTTCTTTTGTTGTATCTCCCAAGTTTCGTCCCTTATGGGTATGAAAATTTCCTTTATGCAGTTATCTAATATTTCTTTTGTACAATGCCACAGGTCTGATCAAAATTGGATGTGCCAAGTGGAGTTTATGATAAATTCCCCACAACTTGTCGATTTTTGCCCTTTCCAGGAGATCTCACTTGTATAGCGTGCCCCACAAAAAATAACTGATATACAATTCTGAAAATCATACCATAAATGCTACAGACTATCCAAAATCCATTGAATCTAGTCCCACTCAATTTGGATACTCTAAGAAGAAGTTGTGATTGTTTTACCTGGAACACCTTCTTGAGACTAGTCAATAGGACTAGTCAGATACCATATCTTACACAAGGGTATATACAAATTTAAGATGACCCAGAAGCTAAAAATTTTACCACATATACCTTACTAATTTCTGTGAATATCCTCTAGATTTTAGGGTCTGAAACATTACATAAAATTGTTTATAGTGAAAATTCTCCAATGACTCAGTTCAGGATGATTCCATAACCCTATCTTGTACAGGTTGTATCTACGAAAGTATAAGGCCTCAGGAGTTGAAATTTTAACCCAACATACCTTGATCCATATACTAAATATCCTCCAAGCCATTCCTTCTAAAACATTGTAAAAAAAAAGTTACAGAAAAAAATTCCAAGGTGTCTCAGATGTAGCAGAGAAACACCAAGACCTTGAGCTTTGATACCATATGTTAAGAACCAAATATCAATATAGCATATAAAAACCTAAGAATAAGTACTCAACGCCTTGAAAAATACATAATTTTAGATAATAAGCCTCTTCAAGGGGGAAACCTCCTTTTACCCCACATAAATGTTCAAGTACAAGATGATTCCAAATGAAAATGTCTCCTTGGTATATATAGGAGACTAG
>JZKD02S0795075.1:0-14592 GCA_000966675.3 Picea glauca
AATTGGAATTTTGGGAGTAAATATGAATAGAGGGAAGACTTGAATGAGAGAAGTGTAGGGGCTACTATAAACATCAGGTCCACAAAAGCCTAAGGAGGAAAGTTTCTTAACACAAGATCTTCTTGGACTGAGAAATTAAGGAAACTAAATAAATATCATGATAACACAATGATCAAACATCCATCATAACATCACCACAATCATTCATGTGAATCATTCAAAGCATGAAAATTTAGCATCAGAAGCAAATAGGCTGAAAGAGAAGATGATTGTTATTAGTCAAAAAGTCTTAAGTCCAATACATCACTAGATCACAGTTACTTCATCAAAAGATTACACTATAAGGGAGCCTTTCTCAACCATCCGAACCTACTAAAGAAAATGATCTATCTATTTATAAAAAAGGGAGGCAACAGTTGGAGGTACGAGTTGGCCCCCTTCCCTTGAAAAACTCTAAACATTTTTTTGATCTAACAACTTATCTTAACCACCTATGCTATAAAACAGGAAAATGTTGGTGACTAATCCAACTGAATTTCAAACTAATTTGATTCCCTTTTGCTACACAGCTCCCTGTTTTCCATGTGTCTTTCAAAGCATGTGGTTGTCTTCATGATTCCATCTGCTGCATCTCCATCCTTCTTCATCATCAACTTATCCAAAAGTTGTTAGCTTGGTCCTCCTATATCCTTGGTCTTTAGTGGCAACTTCCTTGGGTAGCAAATCTGGGTAGTGCACTACAAGGAGAAAAGGTAGTGCCTGTAGGTAGTGTCACTGTGCTGCATATATGTACATACTTTTCTCTCTGTGCAATATTAGGTAGCACTTGTGGGTAGCGCTTGTAGGTAGCGCCTCTGTGCAAACCTTTACCCTCTGTGAAATATTCGGTAGCGCCACTTACTTTGCGCCTGTGTGCCAATTATTTTCCCTCTGTGAAACATAAAGTAGCACCATTGGGTAGCGTCACTTATGCTGCGTCTATGTGTAGGTTTGGGTAGCATTACAAAAATGCAGCGCCTTCGATCCTTGAACATGTGTAGAATAATTTGTGGTTTTTCAAAATGACAAAACCGTTTTAATCAAGAGCCTTGACTGCATAATAAGTAATGCCTTCTACCAATGGGGAGGCTGGCACTTAGCAAAAACTCAAAACCCAAATAGTTAAGCACTTAGAAGCCTGTATAGATGACAGAGATAATATTTTCATATTGGTTAACCCTCCCAAAAAGATACATCCTCAAAAATGGGGCTTACCCTTTACCAACTATTTTGTCATTTTGACACTTAACCTCATACTCTTTCTGGTAGAAAGAGAATCTCCAATTGATACAGTAGACTTATTCCTCTTAGCATTGACAGGATTCTTTGGTGTAGTTGTGCTCTCCTTAGTTGCTGGTTTGTCATCTTCAATGGAAGCTTCCACTAACACCTATAGATTTCTTTGGGCTACCACATCTTGAAAATGCTTCAGCTCTGCCTTTAGCTTCCTATTCTGAGATTGGAAGCCTTTGTTCTACCTGTAGAGATTATTAAGTTGTTTATGAAGGGCTTGGGCCCTTCTTGCTACAAACCTTGCCAAGTCAAGGGTGTGACTGTATCCATCCATAAGATCTGTCATCTTGGCTCTATCATGCATGGCTTCCTATTTCAATTTAGCCACCTCCTTTCTTGCATCTTTAAGCTGCCTGATAAGTCTCTTGAAAGTTTGACTGTTAGGAGGAGTAGTGTTATGCACAGTCTCAAGAGGTTTTTTCTGAGTCTCTTATTATACCTATATGGGAAATGTCTTATCCACCTCATCAGGTTTCTGGGTGGTTTTTCTTTTACCTTTCTTCCTCTACACAGTGGTTTCTTCATTTCTTATCATAGTCTCCTCAAAGTGTTTCACAAGGGTTTCCTCTTTTCTCTCCAAAGGTATTTTAGTACCTTTATCCTTACCCTTCTGCAGAGGGGTTTCTTGTTTCCCTTCAGTAGGCTGAGAACTACCTTTACCCTTCTTCCTCTCAATAAGGGTTTTTGATTTTTCCTCCACAAGATTTTCAATGCTCTTACCTTTCTTCTTTTGAATAGGGGTTTCTGGTAAAGACTGCTCTTTGAAAACCTCCTTAGGAATTGATGACCTTGTGAAAGGCCTTTTACCCTTGATTTCGACTGCTAGAGGAGAAGAGGGAAATATAATATTCTTCCCTTTCTTGGATGTAGATTTGGTAGAAGAAGGCACCTCTTCTAACCATGGTGGAGGAAGAGGTGAAAAATCTCAGTGTGGAGAAGTAAAAACTTCCTCCTCAACCTCTATGACATACTTGTTGATCTTTGGAACTTGAACAGGGGTTCTGCCTTTCTCTTCCTACTGGTCCCTAATTTAGAAGTACTGGTGGGTGACAAAGGACTTGCCCTCTGTGATTGAGGAGTTGGTGCTAGATCCAACTTGAAATGAGAATTAACAACAAAATTCTCCCACAAAATCTCTTTCTTAACCAATTCCTCAGGGACTAGCATTCTGATTAGTCCAAAGTGGAAAAGGCTAGAATCCACATCCTTGGATTTGGATTGTATCATGTCTAACATCTTGCCTATACTTCTCAACAAGTAATAAGGAACATTCATCTCAACCTTACCAGTAAAATGTAGCAATAACCTTACATGGTATTGGTACAAGGTGTTGAATCTCCCTTCACAAGTAAAATATCTCTGTATGATCTTCAGTAATCTGTCAAATTGTTCAATCAATTGACTCCTTGGCATAATTTTGGACAAGTCATTGGCTTTATATTCAGGTTTAAAAATATCTTTTGCATAGGCTGAACTCAAATCCATGGCTTTGAACCACCTTTCACCTGTAATGGGGATCCTTGTTACAACTGAGATAGACACTTAAGTTACTTCAAAATCCAAATCCCCAAACTTAGTTTTCTTACCATAAAACTGTAGTGAAAATTGTCTTTCTACCTCTGGATGGCCTCTCTGCATGTTATGACAAAAGGAGAGGCACCCTACTCTTTGAAAGGCCTCTCTTGCCATGGGTTATGTATCAAAAAGATGCATGTCCACTGGTTCTGTCCTAACCACCTTTCCACCTTTGTGTGTCTTCCTCGATTGAGGAGTCTCCATGGCTCAGGATGAGGATTTTTGAAAGGCTTAAGGGATGGTAATGATCAGGAAGGATTTAAATAGGGGTTCAAATAGATAAATATGACTCTTTTAGTAATTAAACCCTTAGGATTGTACAGGTATTTTGGAGTGTAAGTAGTGAGGAGGTAGTCTGAATTTGGCCCTTTGAAATTGAGTGAAAACGCCAAACCCCAAGGTTAAAGGAAGCAAGGAAAATAGAGTTTGTTTGAGCAACGCCTCTAGGTAGCGCAACGCATACACAAAGGATAGGATATTTACAGGTTTGTGACTTTAATGGTTAAATAAAACAACAATGATTAGACCATAGATATAGGCAAAGAGATTTATAGGTCTGAAGAGGAGAAAAACAAGGTTACCATGCAAATATGGATCCCTTACTACTGTGCAAGCTTAGCAAAATGAAAACTCGAGCAAAAATTTCCTGTGAAAATTAATACGCAGAGGAGGTAACATGGGATACATGTGAAATGGACACCTATGGAGATATTCAACGTAATCTTAGGATGAACTTTGAGAAAACCTAGGCCCTGGAATCTTTCTCAACATCGGATTTGGTTGACATGCAATCGCTTGATCATAACTTACGAATTTGCGTAGTGCAACATTGTTGAGTCTTTCAAAATTAGAAACCGTTACCAAAGCTAATAAATGCAATATCTTTGAAGGCATCTTTAACCAACTCCTGGCACTGAAAACAAGAGACATGACACCAGTCGTGGAAATCATGGCTCGAGGTGGAAGTGTGATGAATGTGATAGGCGCTACAGAACTGCTTGATGAGTAAGTAACACATCCACTTCAAAATGTGATTAGAAAGGTAAGTGAGGACGATGAGGCATGCCTGTGAGGTCATGAGTGAGGAGAGAGGAGTGTCACATCAACCTAGTCACGGGAGGGATCGACCTAGGGACAAGTCATGAAGGGGACCAAAATGAGTCATGACCTAAATTGGTTCAATGATCAAAAACCAATTTGAGGATCAAATAAGAGCTAAGACTCAAAAAGTTTAATCATCTAAGGGGTCCTACCAAACAAAAATTTTAAAGGGATGAGACTTTTAAAAGAAAAATTAAAATCTAAGGCTTGAAAAAGATTGAAAACAAACTAAAAGACCCAAGGCAACTTGGTGTGATAACATATTGTTTACATATATGAGTATTGGTTATGTGTGTGGTTGAATATGAGCCATGGATATAATCAACCCATCAATAGTGTGCAATGTTCCAAGTTTTTCTTGACCGAAGGGAAAAGGACGAGGAACATCTAGAAGGAATTTGTATAGGTACCTTGATTGGGAGTAGATGAGGTCAAATTGTTGTGCCTTGGTGATGGCTTCATATTTCGTTTGGGGGAGGGCTATGGACACATATTTAGCAAGGGTAGGAATGAGAAATCGAAGGAACCAATCTATCCTTTGTTGAATGGTGGTGTATGCTTTACAAAGGTTGTAAATTATATGCCATTCATGAATACAATCTGAAATGTGAGAAGCAATGTTTTGTTTGCATTCTGACGTGATTTCAGACCCAGTATCATGATGGATGGGAAGTTGAAAAAATGACAGGAATTATTTGTCTAATGATTCAAATGTTTAGTGGGATCTAGAATTCTCGTCCACATACCATTTGAATGTTGTATTAGTGAGGGTTCTCTGAAATAACCATTGGAAGAACACCGCAAGTGGAAGGAAATGACATGGTTGGCGGAGTCCTCTCCGACTTTCCCTTCAAACTTAGGGATGTTTGAAGGTAGTTTTGTGGGCATATTCAACCGAGTGGGGTTGTGTAATATGGGATCATTTGTCAATTTAGTTAGATAAGGGATATTGAGTGAAGCTAAAAAAGGCATGATGGCAGTGGGTCCTACCATGTTATGAGAGGAAGTGGTTCCTTGGGAGCTTGTACTTTGTGAAAACGTTTGGACTCTACCTCCTTGTGGTGGAAGCTTTGTTTGTGAGTTTCTTGGGATATTGGTTCCAAGAAAAGTGGCTCCTAGTAATCATGAGCCTACTACTGTAGCACTAACTGGTTTATGTGATGGTATTGTTGATGTTTTAGTGAAATTAGGCACACCACCCAAAATTGGGGGTAATTTTTTCAAGTGTATAGAATGGCGTGGATACTACGGTTCCCCTATGATTCTAGTATAGAAGTGGGTGTGTATAAATAACAGTGAGGAATGATGGGACAAATGTAATATTCTTGACCCAAATTATTAATTCTTCCAATGTGAAAATGATATGAAACCCTTACAATAATTTTCTTAGTGAGGAATACTATCAAACATATGGAAAGCACACATAAATAGAGTAGAATAATATGGCATATTATTATGAATGAGAACAACAATACAAATATCTCTAGTGGCTGTAAAAATAGCTACAGAACAAGACTAGGAATATAAACTATTGGCTGCTAGGAATCTACACAATCTGCTAAAAAAAACACAAGGAAACATGGTATGATGCCAACATAGAAACTAAGTCTCTCCAAGCCTCCCACTTCTCTGCTCCAGTATACTTCAAGATCTTCAGAAAATACCACAAAAAAAAGACTCCAAATGAACTCTCTTTTGTCTGTCTAGGGTGGGTATTGCACCACCAAAACTAAACCTACACTGGAAGGGTTTTTCTCAAAACCCCAATGAAAATGTTGGCTACAAGAGAACTCAAATAAGATATCAAATCATAATTCCCAAAGAGGTAATCTCCCCTTCTATTTATTCTTCTTCTCTGTTTCTTCTAGATCTTCCTTCTTGACCAAATCAAACCCTCACTTGATTAAAATATAATTATTTATTTTATTTAATATCTCTTTAGGGTTTGATACTTTGACTCTCATTTTTCTTTGTTTACTATAGCCTACAAGAGTCACGTAGGATAATGAGTCATCAATTGGAGGGGTACATTACAATCCTCCCTTCCTTAAATTGCTTGTCCTCAAGCAATTTTAGATCATGGTGTTGTAAAATATGTTCACATTCCCATGTAGCATCTTTTGCATGCAACCCCTTCCATATGAATAGGTACTCTTGAATAACTCTACTTCTCATTATCTGTTCATGTACATCAACAATCCTTTCAGGTGCCAAAACCAATTTTCCTTCCTCATCTAGCAGAGGAAGATCTGTCGAAGCGATGACCTATTGGCCTAATTCCTTTTTGAGGCACAACACATGGAATGTGTTGTGTATTATGCTTCCCTCTGGTAGCTCGAACTCATATTCCACCGCTCCAACTCTCTTGATCACTCTTTAGGGTCCATAAAAACAAGGTTTCAACTTCTCTACACCACTCTTCTTCAGTGAATATTGTCGGTAAGGTTGTAGCCTAAGAAATACTAGGTCCCCGACCTCAAAACTATTCTCCACCCGATGCCTATCTACATACAACTTCTATTGGTTCTGAGAAACCTGTAAATTATCCTTCAGGGTCCTCAAGATGTCCTGACTTTCCTGGAACTAGTATTTGGCCTTGCAAGCCCTACTCTCTCCAAATTCCAAATCTAAAAATGATGAGTAATCATATCCATACAATGCCCTAAATGGACTCATTCCGATGGACATGTGATGAGTCATGTTGTAACAATGCTCCCCAATATGCACCCATTTTATCCATGCTCATTTTTGTCCAGACATATAGTTCCTCAAGTACCCTTATACCAATTAGTTCACTATCTAAGTTTTCCCATCTATCTGGGGATGATAGATAGTAATAGGTGTCAACTCCATCCTAGATAACCTAAATAGCTCCTTCCAAAACGCACTGAGAAACCTATTATCCCGGTCACTGACTATGTTCCTCCGAAGACCATGGAGTCTGAACACTTCTCTGAAGAAGAGATATTCCACCTGAGATGCATTGTATTTTGAAGGAATGGAAAAAAAGTGTGCATATTTGGTCAACCTATCGACCCCAGATAAATACAGTCCCTACCCTAGAATTTTGGTAACCATGTAATGAAATCCATGGAAATGCTCTTTGATTTCCTCTCTGGAATAGGTAGTGGCTGGAGTAAACCTGTTGGGTGTGTCATTTCTCACTTGTTCTACTGACAATTCCTCAACTCCCTCATATATTGTAGTACATCCTCCTTTAGACCCTTCCATGAGAATCTCTCTCTCACCTATTTATAAGTCTTCAAGTAACCTAGGTGGCAGACTAAAGGGGCGTCATGAAATTCCCTCAAGTTCTTATCCTTGAGCATGGATTTAGGGACAAGATATATCCTCTCCTTTTAGTATATGATATCATCCACTACCCTGTATATGTCATCCTAGTTGGTACCTTCCATCAACTCAGATGAAAATGTATTTTTGGAATATTCCACCAAGAGGGTAGACTTTCAATCTGCTGAGACCTCGGAAAGGATAAAGACTGAAGGCCTCCTAGAAAGGGAATCAAAAACTGCATTCTTCTTTCCCTTAACATATTCAATATCAAATTCATAGGCTTGTAACTTCCTCACCCACTTTCTCAAATCCTCTTTCTCTAGAAAGTATTTCAAGCTTTTGTGGTCGGTCCTCACTATAAAATGTCCTCCCACTAGGTACTATCAGAATTTGTCCAATGCATGCATAATAGCCAACATATCCTTATCATATATGGATTAGATCCTTTCTGTCTCCCTCAACTTCATTTTCTCAAAATCTATGGGATGGTGGTTTTGCATCAGTACCTCTCCTATCCCTTCTCCGGATGCATCACACTCCAGTACAAATGGCTAAGAGAAATTTGGAAGTGGTAGTACCGGGAAAGTTTTCATTATGTTCTTCATTCGGTCAAATGTTGCTTGTGCTTCCTTAGTTCACCTAAATGCTCCCTTTTTTTTCATATCTGTCGGTGGTGCCCCAAGTTGTGAAAACACTTTCACAAATCGTCTGTAATAGCTGCATATCCCAAAGAATTCTTGAAACTCTGTGATCAACCTGGGGGTAGGACAATATAAGATCAACTGGATCTTTTCTTGATGCACCTTCACTCACTCAACACCTATTATGTTCCCTAAATACAGGATCTCCATTAATCCAAATTCACACTTTTCCTCCTTGGAAAAAAATGACTGTCCCTCCATAATGTTGGGAATCTCATCCACATGCCCTAAATGTTCCCTCCACATATTATTGTAGATTAGAATATCATCGTAGAAAACCAATAGGAACCTTCTCAACTATTTGTTGAAGATATGGTTCATACACGACTAGAAGGTAGCTGGTGCATTAGTCAACCCAAAGGGCATGGCCACAAACTCATAGTGACCATAGTGACATCATAATGTTGTTTTTTGGATTTCCTCCTCTCTCATCCTGATCCGGTGGAATCCTAATCAAACATCAATCTTAAAAAAACATGTTTCTCCATATATCTCATCTATCATCTCGTCAATTATTGGTATCAGGTATCTAATCTTAATAGTCTTATTTTTTAGATCCCTGTAGTCAATGCACATTCTCCATGCACCATCCTTCTTCTTCACCAATACTACTGAATACGAAAATGGACTAGATCTAGGATAAATGTATGCCATCTCCAACAACTTATGTATGGAATTTTCTATCTTATCCTTGAACTTTTTTGGGAGCCTGTATGGTGTAGTAATCACTAGCTTGGCCCCTTCCTCTAACTCAATTACATGTTCGAATCCTTGGTCTGGTGGTCTTCCTATTGGTAGTGGCTTGAATACCTTATCATGCTTACTAAGTAACTCTTGTATGTCTACATGGTAATGCTGACGATCCTGGGATGGATTCTACATTGTGACCGAACACTCCGCTGCGCATTCCACATCTCTGTGTCTAAAGAAATCCTCCATGCATATGTTGGATACAACCTTGGGTTCTCCTAATGAAATACCCATCAATATAACCCGTTTACCCTAGTGTCTATGAATTCAATCCTCATCCCCTGATAATTCATTTTGAAGTCTCCAAGGGAATATAACCATTGTACTCCCAATACCACATTGGTGTCTGCTAGTTCCACCGCATAAAATTCATCGGTCAACATGTAGTTTCCCAATGTCACATCCAACCCTATAATCCTCTGAGTACACTTCATGTTGTACCCATCTACCACTACTACTTCAAAACCCTCAAATTACTCTGTGGGAATTTGTCTCCTGGTAACCAATGTTGCATCTATGAAATTGTGGGTGGCCCCTCCATCAGTCAACATTGTAACTATTTGTCCTTGCATAATTCCCATGATTCAGAAGATATAGTACCTAGGGACTCCTAAAAATGTGGTTATGCTCACCTTCTTGACCCCTTCTTATAATGGTGAATGTTTTGGAATTTCAAGGTGTGGTGCCTCACCACTGTTCTGACCGTCATCTGGACTATTTGGTTTCTCCTCCTCGCCTTCATCTTCTTCATCAAATAGTACTTCAACATAATGGACCTTTCCCTTTCCCATACATCAGTGACCTGGTTACCATGGATCCTTGTAACTAAAGCATATTTTCTTTCTTCTAAGCTATATATGAGTGTCTTCGTCCAAACTCTCTTTCCCTTTCCATGTCTGCTCAGGGAACTTTGTCGCTTGGTCCTTCTGAGGAATGAAGGTCTTTACTGGGGCCTTTCTAACCGTTGTGTCTACCATATCCTGAGTTTTATTAATGGCATCCTGTAATGTGGGTGGCATAAAATACTTAACCCAACCCTTCAAGGGTTAAATTATCCCCTCTGTAAATAAAATCAATAACCTTTCTTCTGAGATATCAGTTACCTTGACAACCAACCTCTGAAACAATGTGATAAATTCCTCTGGTGTACCTTTTTGTCTCAACTGGGCCAACTCCCTAAAATGAATTTAAGGATCCTTCCTTTCGAACCTGTCTATCACCCTCTGGGTGAATTCTACATATGATGTAATGTTAGCATGTCTAAGGGTGACCAACCCATGATGCCACCACTCATGATCCCCCCTAGCCAAATGTACGGTGGCAATCTTTATTTCCTTTGCCTCGGTCATTGGGTTGAGATGGAGGTAAGTGTCCATTTTTTACACCAAAGTACTAGCTGAATTCTTAGCTGATCCATAGAAAGAGAGAATAGTTAACCTGACCACCCTGCACATAAGATCATAGTTTTGATGGTACTGCATTGCTTTGTTCTATTCCCTTGGTTTGTTCCTATATTTAGCATTGTAATAGTCTTGGAAAGAAAATGCTTCCTGGAAACCTTCTGGTGTGTCTAGGTACTCTTGGTAACCCTTAAGTGGATCACTATCTTGGTCCTGTTGTTCTAGAACTTCTATCTGCTACTCCTTAATAAATTGCGGTAATGATGGCCTCGATATTTTACTGCTACCTATCGGTGAGCCACTCTGTATTGGAATATGAGTTTTGTTGTTCTCCCTATAGGCCCTACTACTTTGTTGATTGTCCTCTGTCTGATTCCCATTATAGCCTCCTTGGATTTGAATGAGTTGTGTCAGGATTTTTGTTGCATGTTTTTGTCTTGCAGTCATCTGTAGTTGTCTTGCAACTATAGATTCCAACAATTGTTGGACTTTTTCTTCACCCTGGTTCCCCATGCCTCCTTCTGGTTTTGATTATGATGGTATTTCTTTTGACTTCCTCTTTGGTGATTTGTTAGAGGTTTTTCCTACACCCTCCTTCTTCCTTGACATTACAGGTTGGCATAATCACCACTATGTGGACACAATATGATTTCCTTCCCACAGTTTCCCCTCACTGTAAATCGCGCGACTTTTTTCGGAAAACCCTTAAAAACTGCCGAAATTAAAATGATGATAACTTTAGTTTTGGGACTCCATTTCAGTTGATTGTTTTTTTTAAATTGGGTATTTTTCCAAGAGGAATTCAAATACCCAATGTTTTTTAGAAAATTATGCTTAGAAATTTTTATATCGGAGCTTGAAGTGCACCGCCCCCTTTTTCTTCCAAACAAATTTTGCAAATATATTTTTCGACTAAGGAAACTGCTCTGATGCAATCACATGATGGAAATATCACTAGCTCTGATACCAGTGTAATATCCTTGATCCAAATTATTAATTCTTCCTATGTGAAAATGATATGAAACCCTTACAATAATTTGTTGAATGAAGAATATTATCAAACATATGGCAAACACACATAAATAGATCAGAATAATATGGCATCTTATTATCAATGGGAACAAAAATACAAATATATATAGTGGCTGTAAAAACAACTCTAAAACAAGAATAGGAATATAAACTATTGGTTGTTAGGCAACTACACAATCTGCTACAAACCACACAAGGAAACTTGGTATGATGCCAACATAGAAACTAAGGCTCTCTAAGCCTCCTAATGTTCTGGTCCAATATAATTCAAGATCTTCAAAAAATACCACAAGACAAAGACTGAAAATGAAATCTCCTTTGTCTAGCTAGGGTGGGTATTGCACCACTGAAACTAAACCTACACCAGAAGGGTTTTTCTCAAAACCCTAATGAAAATGCTAGCTACAAGAGCACTCAAATAAGATATCAAATCATAATTCCGAAAGAGGTAAGCTCTCCTTCTATTTATTCTTCTCTGATTCTTATAGATCTTCCTTCTTGACCAAATCAACCCTCACTTGATTAAAATATAATTTATCCGAGGTTGACGTTTCGAGTCCATATCAGGACCCATCATCAAGACATCTAAGCCTAGGTAAAGAAGAAACTAAAGAACAAAGATATATAGTGACCTACGGGGGGAAAAACTAAAAGTTTTGAAGTCGGCTTCTAAAAACCTAGAATTTTTTATTTTTATTTATTATTATTATTATTATTATTTATTTTTTAATTAAAGGATTAGGGTTTTTTTAAGGATTTAGAGTTTTTTTTTTAATATTGAATTATTAATTAATTTGTAAATTCTTTAATTTTAGTGTATTATTTATAAAGTTTAATTAATGTAAATTATAGAATGAAGTAAAGGTTCTAATTGTTATTCAAGTTAATTTAATGAAATCAAATGTGTTTGATTATTAGTTTAAAAGTATAAAGTTAATAGTATAATAATGTAATGTTTAGAATAGATTTGTATTTATATTTTTAATTATTTTATTTTCTTAGAGTAATATTAGTAGTAGGTAATGAGTTTTAAGAGAGAGGTTATTAATATTGAAAGGTTTTAGGTTTATTAATATGGAAAAAATGTTTTTAGTTGAGAAAGCGGGATCTAAGTTTTAGGGTTTAAAGAGTAGATTACCTAGTGCATCTGTCTTGGATGAGAGGAATCTCTCTTAAAAATCATTACCTACAACTAATATTACTCTAAGCAAATAAAATAATTAAAAATATAAATACAATTCTATTTTAAACATTACATTATTATATTATTAACTTTTTACTTTTAAACTAATAATCAAACACATTTGATTTCATTAAATTAACTTGAATAACAATTAGAACCTTTACTTCATGCTATAATTTACATTAGTTAAACTTTATAAATAATACACTAAAATTAAAGAATTTACAAATTAATTAATAATAATAAAAAAATAAAAAATAAAAACCCTAATCCTTTAATTAAAAAATAAAAAATAATAATAATAAATAAAAATAAAAAATTCTAGGTTTTTAGAAGTCGACTTCAAAACTTTTAGTTTTTCCCCCCTGTAGGTCACTATATATTTTCGCTCTTCAATTTCTTCTTACCCAGGCTTAAATGTCCTGATGATGGTTATTGATATGGACTCGAAACGTCGACCTCCAATAAACAATATTGTGGTTTCTCTAAATCCCCAAAACATTCCTTTCCACAGAAATCTTATTGATAAAATATAATTATTTATTTGATTTAATATCTCTTTAGGGTTTAATGATTTGACTCCCCTTTTTCTTTGTTGAATATAGCCTATGGGATTCATGTAGGCTAATGAGTCATCTATTGGAGGGGGACATTACAACACACTACTTTCAAATTACTTTAAACAATGTATTCATAACACTGCATGTATTCAAGTGGTGAAAGTCATACATCAAAACAATGTGGAAAGTGGTTTGGGATTTTTATAACTCCTCGTGGAGCAATAAAAATAAAATAACAAGTGCACGTGTCCTATCTGATGTAACTTCCTTCCTCTCAAATAACAATGGACCTCCAAAAAATCTCTCGATAGTGGGGCCAGAACCCACTTGAGGAGAAACTAGTGAAGGGACGAACAATCAGTTATAATGAGGGATGAAAGGGGCATATTTTGAAAGTACTGGAGATATTTCACAACAACCATTTAAAATATGACTGAGGTGCAATTGCAAACCACAACCACCACCTTGGGTAGATAAATTCTATTTTTTGGCTACTAAGCTACCTCCATCAAGCACAAATTTAGATTTTCATCCTCATAAATTGATCATAGGCTGGATGCTTTCCAAGGGTTGGGTGACCCAAGGAGGAATGCACAGAACAACTAGACCTCGGCCTTCGACCCTTCAAAGGTGTCTCCCTGCCTTATTGTATATGAATGTTTGAGTGGGAGTATTTTGGCACCTTAATTCACAACTTTCTAAGTTTCAAATGAGAAATGATTATGGGGAGTTATTTGGATCCCTATCCCCAAAATCGTAACTTAGACTACCAAATTCTTTTGTGTTCCTTCCGTGGAGGTTAGAAAGTGGGTTTCTTATGGCTTTTTTTAGAATGTGAAAGAGGGATATGAAGTTGGGGTCATGGAACAACTTCATTCTTTATGAATGTGTGCAAAAAAACGTGTTTCTAAACAAATGAATCCCATAAGAGTTTCAAGTATCTAGCAAAAAGGTTTTTGAATTACTGAGAGTGTGTGCAAGGAGTGGTGATGGTAAAACACGTTTTTAATAAATTAAATTCAATATTTCATCATGGTGGACATCATGTGGTCCTTTACTTATCTTGTTTAGATAACTTACTAAATTTGTTCATAATGACCCTTGAAAACGAAAGGAATTCCTAAGCTATCATGGTAGATATGATACTCCTTACTTGGACCCTTTATCTTCCTAAAGCGTTTTGTAGTCTAGAAAACTTGAAACTACTCCTATATTGTGAGCATGTGTGGTCCCTTACAAGTTCTTTAAATTCCTTAGGTGACTTACTCTAAATTTTTTAAATATGTCCTAGAATTGCATGCATGTGGGAATATGGTCCCTTACAACTCTTTTAAGGTTAATTTTCAACAAGTAAGTTGAGAGGATTGGCCTCTTTTTTAAAGTGATTTGATTTACCAAGAGAGACAGAGACTTATCTAAGCAACCTCTTTTTTTGATTTCCAAGATCACACTAATATGCAAGGAAAGAGCGTACTCCAAGATTGGTTTAGATGGTTTTCTAGTCCTGGTTTGATGTGATGACTTTGTAAAATCAAATCTTTGTTCTGAGATTCAAATGCCAAAAATATTTTAAGCCATCCACGTGGAAACCAAGGAAATAAATAATATTGTGGTTCTTTTTAATCTCCCTAATTACGTGGCATGCAAGAATGAGATCTCATCCT
>JZKD02S0795097.1:0-14592 GCA_000966675.3 Picea glauca
TCACTTACTCACTAAAGTTCAGTTATCGGAGAGTCGTTACACCTTGAGGACAAGACTGTTTTTCAAGGGGGAGGGCATGTTAGGGTCCTAACCTCTCTAATCCCTCAAGTAGATAGAATAATGTGTTTTTCTATGTACTAAAGGACAACATTACTAAATAATTCCTATGTGATAATGTGAACATGTCTAATGTAAGAAGACTTGCTAGAAGGTTCTATCTCTAGAATGTTCTCTAGAAGATAGAGATAGTATAATAAGGGTAGAAAGCATAGAAAAGTTTTGTCTTGAGAATTATTTTTTACTTGAGCTCTATTTTGTTGGAGGTTTCCCCCTCGAAGAGGCAAGCAAACTTGGCCATCGATATAATAAAGATATATTTTATGAAATCAATTGTGTCATTGTGCTCTCTATTTTTCTCTTTGTGTTGGTAATTGTTATAAGAATCTTATTTCGGCTATGCATAATAACATATGGTACCTTACAAATTACCAAATATGAGGTACATGCCAAATATGATGGTATTATCTCCAAGGATAAAGAAATCAAGGACCAAGAAACGGGGATAGAGGATTTCATTGTCTCTGAAAAGAATATAGATGAAATGAATGTGTAGAGTGAAGGAAAATCGTCAAATGTGAAACAACATCGACACCCTCATTACCAGGAAAGATTTCAAGGAATATAAGAAGGTAGATATCAACATTATCAAGGAAGAAGATGGAATACTTGTCAATACTCATAGAACAAGGAATCACAAAACAATTATTCAACAAGATATTATCATAGACCAACATCTTCCACAACAATACATGGAATCGAGGGAAAGAAAATTATGCAACAACTAGCCACCAAGGATTACAACCGAAAATAATTGATTTTGGATGGATGGATCATCATCAATGGAAATAAGAAAGAAATAACATAAGAGAATCATATTACTTGGTTTCATCACATGTGAAGCCTTTAATTGCAAATCTTTGAGGACAAATATTTTTTTAAGGAGGGTAGTATGTTATGATCCAAGGGGGGAGATATATAGGGATAAAAATATATGATATGACCCCAAGGGGGTGCATATAAGGGGCTAAATGTACATATAATGTGTAAATATATATGTAATAGGGTCAGCCTAATAATAAAGGGGCCTCATGTGTAGGTGTGAATAGGTATATATAGAGATCATGTATTCATTATTGAGGACATGTGAATGGTGATGTATGAATGTATTTGGTTATGTGGAGGAGGTTCTCCTATTATTTTAGAAGTTATTATGTAACTCATATCTATGATATATATTGGAGTTGTGCTCCATGCTCACATTTCTATACATGGTGTGTAATTTTGGTTTATTTTAGTATTTTAAGTATTTAGTACATTACAAATTGCAACAAAATCCTCATGCATCTTTAGG
The DNA here is from genome assembly GCA_000966675.3 of Picea glauca. Classification (NCBI taxonomy): domain Eukaryota; kingdom Viridiplantae; phylum Streptophyta; class Pinopsida; order Pinales; family Pinaceae; genus Picea; species Picea glauca. Next base: position 1,412 of record JZKD02S0795097.1, read on the forward strand.
ATTCTCTTGGCACAATGAGGAGCTTCGCTATAAAGTTCATATGTATTTGAGCAAAAAGTATCCCTTTAAATCAATTGTTCTCTTTGAACTTCACGTTTCACCAATCATCAAACATTCAGGTTTCCACAAAACATATGAACACATCAAACGTTATTTTTTTAGGTAGGCATGAAACATGGCCTCCACACTTTTGTGATTGAATTTGATACTTGCCCATGCAATAAGGGGGAAACAATAAAAAATCCAAGCACACTCCAACTTATACCTATTCCACCTACTATATGGATTGTTATTTCTATGAACTTCATTGTTGGATTACCCAAATCAGGCAATAAATCAGTCATCATGGTTGTCATTGATCATTTTTCCAAATATGCTCATTTTTGTGCCCTCCAACACCCATTCACCGCATCCATCATGGCCTAAATTTTTGTGGACAATATATTCAAACTCCATGGAATTCCCCACCCTATTGTATCTGACTATGATCCCACTTTCACCAACAATTTTTGGAAAGAATTGTTCAAGTTCCAAGGCACTCAATTGCATTTCAACATATCCTATCATCCCCAGACTAATGGTCAAACCTAAGTTGTCAACAAATGTTTGGAAATGTATTTGAGGTGCTTCACATCCGACCGACAATCTCAATGGGTTCCATGGTTACCACTTGTTAATTGGTGGTACAACACATCTTACCATGGTGCTACTCGCATGACTCCCTTTGAGGCGATCTATTGTCAAAATTTGCCTTCTCTATTATCCTACCCGCTCGGTGTATCCAAGGTCCAGGACATTGAAAAAACCCTTACAACCAGAGCTTCCCGTCTATGTACTCTCTAAGAGAATTTGGTCATGGCACAAAACTGCATGAAGCAATAAGTTGATCAAGGTCCTTCAAAATGTCAATTTTTTGAAGGGGACTAGGTGTTTCTTCATTTGCAACCTTATAAGAAAACATCCCTCAAAGAAGATCACTGCTAATGCGACTCACATATGGAGTAAATGTGTCATACACAGAAACCAGACAGATGAGGTAGAGGTGTGGCAGTGTCCTTGACACAACCTACTAGCACTATAGTCATGACCTGAACGCATGGTTAACGATTACCTCATTCTAAGAGGTCCAAGAAGTCGTGAGGGAAGTCTGAGATAATCGCTTATGAAGAATTCTAAGGGGCGCACAATAAGGAAGAATCATTTTTCCTTATACAACCCTTAGTCTCTCACAAGGTCGAATAATGGAGTGTCGACTTCGGGTGTTTGACAAACTTCCAAACTAGTCAAAGGCGAGTGCCACCCTTGGAGGACGAAAGTGCGTCTTGAAGGGCACGTCGCGCAAGCAAATGGTGAGTCAATAAAAAAAATCTAGAATGCCTAGAAGATAAAATAAAAATACTAAGACTTTTAGAAAATGAACATACAATTGATAATTAAATTATAAACAAGAAAATAACAAAGAGTCTAAGTATAATAGGTTTGACTAAATTAAAACATCAAAAGGGAAAACGAGAATTATACTAGTAAGCTAAATAAAAGAAGAAATAGAAATAAAATTGGGCAATTGCACATGTGTGCATTAAAATAATAAAATAGACTTTTAAATAAGAAGAAATTAAAACATGAGAGAATAGGTGGTCCACATAGAGTGACATCTTGAGTCAATCAACCACCAATCCTAACTAAAAGAAGACTCTTAATTCAACTCAACCTCAAATCTAGTTAGGGGACCAAAATAAATGAAATATTGGGTCCAACTAAGGGACAACTAAGAGAAACAAATATGAACAAATCGGGGAATGTGAGGGAAAATGCCTAATTAATCAAAATAAAAGAGATTTTTGGGAGAGTGAGACAAGTTGTGTGGGGGAATAATCATTAATTAAATTATTAAAAATTGTTTATTGTGCATGAGAGGACATGTGTCATTGATAATGTTCCTATAAAATAAATAGAGAGGAAGGGAGATGGATCTCACTTTTAGGAAGTAATGTTATGCTCCCAAAAATTTTCTGAACTAGTTTACTTGTTGAGAGTTGGGTTCCAAAACTTGTTAAAAGAGTGGAAGCTCTTCCTTGCAAGGCAAGTTTGGTGCTATTGATTTCGGGTCTTCTGTGTGGCCCATTTGTGGCTCGAAGTCTATGGGAAACAAGAGTACCCCTAGAGTTGGATAGAAAGCATCGGTGAAGTTGTTCAATTAGAAAACAAGGGACGGGTGCAAGCTTCCAAACTGAAGATTATCTTCAATCGAGCACATCAACATTAGGTCACATTCGAGCACATCAACATTAGGTCACATTATTTTACTGTTGTAGTTATTTGTTGTATTGTAAATGTTAAATTTGAATTACCAAGTGTAAGACTGCATATTTTATTTTAAAAATGAACTTTGAAACGTATATTGTATTTTATGCCTACTGGGAGCTATGGAAAGATTGATACTTTCTTCTTAATCGTTAAATATTCCATTATTTAATTAATTCCATGAAAGTGTCATATTTGTTTTTAAATTTGTTATATAATGAAATTACACAGCTTATGCATCTATAGGTTATTGATTCATTGTTAATATGCCATTAGTTTATCGGATTCGATTCCAGATATAGTAAACATGAGTGAATTTTATCTTATTCATTTAGTTATTCATTAAGTAAACTGGCGATGGTAGTATAATAGTAACCTGACTGCTCTTATAGTCTCAAGTTTTAGCTACGATTAGGAAATGTACCCGTCGATTTCATAGCCTTCTTCCATATTTTGGTCCCTCCATGTATATGTTTAAACTGAGAGACAAATTTATTATTGCTAGTAGGCGTGGACATGTATGTAGTAATTCTTACCACCCGCACAGTATTAACTAATTAGGTTTTTTATTGGAAAATCGAATGTTAGATGGGACGATTCGGCTGCTCCTTATCAAGGTTGAAACCAGTGATATATTAACAAATTCGTGCATTCATTCTGTCTTACACTAAAACTTTGCCTGAGTTACAAGTTTTTCAAGTAATTAAAATTCCAGAGAAAAGTTAGTAGTAACTTAAAGAGAGCCATGAGCTCTCCTTTCTCGCATAGTTCTATTGGAAAAATAACTTGATTGTAAAGGACTTGCGAGATGGAAAGTTAGTGTGTAACGTATAAGGAAAATGTATTTGAATTCTTGTATAAGTTAAAATAATACTGGAGAACTACATTTGATTTCGTTTGTGCAATTTAGTATATAGGTTTCGCTTGTGCAAATTTTAGAATATTAAATATGGATAAAGAAGAGATTAATGAAATTATTAATAATTATTTAAGATTTCCTTATCCATGTAATTATAAAGAATCATAATCTGATTTTATTAGGTCCATATAGAGTTAATAGAGAACAATATATCTAATGGTTTTATGGTGTTACATTAATTGATTTTAGAGGAACCATATTCTGATGTCAATTGAGTAAATTATAATGTTAATTATAGAGAAAGAAAGGATTACATTCACATGATTGGTTAAATTAATGGTCCTTTTATTTTAAAAATATTAATTCAAGAGTTATAATTAAGAATTGATTTAAGGAGCCCATATTGATGTTTTATTAATGTTTGTATTTCAATGATTGCGAATAAAGATTGTATCCATGTTAATCAATTGATCTAGTCGCAATGATTGTATCATTGTCAAATTATTGGTCCTAGTTGTAATGATTATCATTAATGTAATATAAGTAGTGATGATCAATGTTAATCAATTGATCTAGTCGCAATGATTGTATCATTGTCAAATTATTGGTCCTAGTTGTAATGATTATCGTTAATGTAATATAAGTATTGATGTGATGTTTAAGACTTATCAAAAAACAAAAAATCATGACTTTCACTTAGTCACTAAAGTTCAATTATCGAAGAGTCATTACACCTTGAGGACAAGACTGTTTTTTCAAGGGGGGGGCATGTTAGGGTTCTAACCTCTCTAATCCCTCAAGTAGATAGAATAATATGTTTTTCTATGTAATAAAGGACAACATTAGTAAACAATTCCTATGTGATAATGTGAACATGTCTAATGTAAGAAGACTTACTAGAAGTTTGTGCCTCTAGAATGTTCTCTAGAAGATAGAAATAGTATAAATAGGGGTAGAAAGCATAGAAAAGTTTTGTCTTGAGAGTTATTTTGTACTTGAGCTCTACTTTGTTGGAGGTTTCCTCCTCGAAGTGGCAAGTAAACTTGGCCATCGAGATAATAAAGGTATCTTTTCTTAAATCAATTGTGTCATTGTGCTCTCTATTTTGCTCTTTCTGTTGATAATTGTTATAAAAATCTTATTTCAGCTATGCATAATAACATATGGTACCTTAAAAATTATATAGTTCACTCTCTTTTTTTACTTTTCTTTTTTTATTAAGAGAATATAATTCATCATTATGTGGTTTAGCTCATTCTACCTCTAGCACACCTAGACAACTTTAGCAACCACATAAAGAAAATCATATATAAAATAAGAAATTAATTGGGTGAGTCATAATTTATAATTAAAATGTAATGATTAGTTATATTTAGTTGAAATCAATACCATCATATGATTGTCCTTTGAATCTCTATCATTTTATTTAAATGTGTTTCATTCTTACGTGTAGGTAGTTGTCATTTAAGAAAATACATCAAGAAGATACCAAGTACTAGAAGAGAACAATTCCTCATCTAATGTGTGAAATAAGACTTTTATCTCCTAATTTATTCAATGTACAAGAGCACCATCTTATTCACCAAGTTGAGCACATTGAAATATGTGGACCTATTCACACAAGAGAAATATGGTTGGTGGAGATGCCTTTGAAGGTATTGAAGGAATTTGTTAGACAAGGATCACATCCTAAGCGGTTAAAGGTTGAGGGCTCTATGATTTATTAGTACATGGTGTATATTAGTGAGTATCTATCTAAATTATATATTCATGTACCTCACATATGGTATGGAAAGTAATTCAACAAATTTGAGGGGGAGATATTGTGAGGGAAAGGGATTAAGAAAAAATTTAAAGGTGGATGCTTAAATATTCATATAAATATTGGTTCTTAAATTAATTACAGTAATAATTGGTACTTAAATTTAACTATAATCTCTTTCAGATGGTGAACAATGGAATGAAATACATATTTACATTGCAAATAATATTTTACTACATGAAGATATGGATATAATTAGGTGAAGAATTTAATGGTAACTTGCCATCGAAACAGGTGTTTCAAATGATTCAACAAGCATTATTGGTCAAGGATCCCAATCTTACACTAAAAGAATTTGATTTAACAAATGGTGCAAAAGAGAGAAAGGCATATACTATCCTTTTTCTTATTTTTTCTCATGTATTTTCCCTATAATTATGACTTGACTATCCCTTCTTAAAATGCATGATATATGTGAAGCATCACAAAGATATGTGGTGCAATAACTATAAATATCACATCAAATATTTGGATGATAAGAATAAAACCTTAGATTGTGGAATAACTACAACTTTCCTGGTGACTAATATATCCCATAGGGGTGATAGACATCCAACCACATATGATCTTAGATATTATGGCTATTTGGAAGATATATTGGAGTTATACATCAATTCCTCCAAAGTTATTTTCCATAAGGTTAGATGGTACAGATTGTTACTACAGTGTGTTTAAAGAACTATTATTGATCATGATATTGGTTTTACTATATAATTATGTGTGTGTGTGTGTGTAGACACATACATATGTATGTATACATGTATATGTATGTGTGTGTGTGTAGACACATACATATGTATGTATAGATGTATATCTCTGTGTGTGTGTGTGTGTGTGCATACATATGTATGTATATATGTATATATGTGTGTGTGTCTACAAATGTGAGCACACACACACAAATATATATTTTGAGGGTCCTATATTGGTTCATCCAAAGACTGTAATGACTGGACATGAACTACTGAAAAATAGGGGATCGAAAAATAGAAACAAGGTTCAACAATGTATATTTTGATTTCTTTTAAAAAATAGAAAATACAAGTTTTTTTCTTGAAAAAATAACTTTCCTTCCAATTCAATGTGAGTAGGTATTTTATAGGAATTGTATTCATTGGTTTTGAGTAGACCAAGTTGGTAATTTCTTGTTAGATATGATCCAACATGAATTATTGTAAATCATGTACCATGAGCAAGAATATGATGGGTATCATGAAGAATATGTGGTAGAAGAAGGTGTAGTGGAGTAGAAATAATATGGGGATCATGAAGAAAATGTTGCAGAAAAATATTGGGACCTTGAAAAGGCATCGAATGAGGAGCACAAGAAGTAAATGAAGACACTGAGGTTATTCTTAATGTTGATGATGATGTGGTCAACATCTTAGATATGGTTGATATGTATAATCATTTTAATGGTGTAGGAGGTTTAGATATGGATTCTGATCCTAATGATTTATATTATATTTAGGATTATGTTTAAGAACAATCTAATCCATATATGTAATAAAAATTTATTAAGTTGTGATAAATTTTAACGTTTTTTGTTCAGGCATTCCAAATGTATCATCATAAAACATAATCCTACCTAAGTCTTCATTATAGTCTAAATTATGCAATTTTTCAACCTTATAGTCCCTTTTAATTGATGAATCAATTTCACAACCTAAACATCTCCTTGATATTGATATCAAGTTTAGCATTCTAGTTGTAAAGGATTAATTCATTGATAATACCATCAAACATACTAAGAACAAGGCTATTACACTCTTCAAAATTATGAAAGTACTACAATTTCTTGTGTAATCAAAGTTCTTTATATTTGATCAATCTATTCTATGACAACATGAGGACCAAATCAAAGGAACCCTTACAAGCAATGAGGACCATTTCTAAGTATATGGGGATGTCTGGCTTCTTCTCCAATGTAGAAAACACAAATTTTCTTGTACTATGTTTTCTTTAGGATTATGATTGTACTAGTGGTCAGAAATTCCACATAATTGAGTATTCACATGGAGATGTCATATCAAGTGATAAATTATAACTAGGTTAACAATAGTGAACTACACTAGCGCCAATATAAAATTTTAGGGAGTTAGTCGACAAAAGACAAGACTTGAATTTAGGGTAAATGAAAAAGTGATAAAACTTTAGAAAAGTGCCTAAGTATGAAAACTAAGATTCACCTTGGATAGTTCCACTTATGGATTTAAACATCATATCATTATATGTTGATTAACTGGGTTGGTTTTCATTGATGTCAACCCTCGAAGCAAGTCTGGTAGAAAATTCTGGTAGCCCCAACAATATGATTAAGGGACTCAAGTTTGATTGATGTATAATGGTATGAAGTTTAACATATTTTTAGATAAGACTATTCTAGATCGATAATACATGTCATGCCATTTCCAGTGATATGTGGAATGCCACATAACTCCTCACAGTTAGAGAGTTATGACCCGGTCAAGTGGAGAACCCTCATGAGTTATCTAGAAGGTCAAAGAAGTCAAATTAATTCTAGAAGCTCCTAGAAGAAGTTGACTAGTCAAGTGGGTGAAACTAGGAGTTAGTCACGGGTTAAGTTGTTGCAATAAGAAAATAATTAAAAATAATTTAGTTGCAACTAGAAATGGAGAATTTACTATTTATAGCAAAGTGAGTTAGAAGTGGACTAGTGGTTAAAAGTGGGTTATCCCTAAAAGAAGGAAAGTGGGTTAAGTTGGTTAGAAGGTAATTGCTTCAGGAATCTACATGGAAGTATAAATAAGAAAGAAAAAATCTCTCATTAAAATCTATTGAATATTCTTGAATATCTATTTTGTGAAAAGTTATTTAGGCAGGTATTATTGATAGTGAAAAGTGTGGCGGAAAAAGCGTGGAAGGAAAAATGCAATAGAAAAAGGGTGGCAGAAAAATCATGGCAAGAAAAGTGCGGCAGAAGAATCGCGTCAAGAAAAGTGCGGCATAAAAAAATTGGCAGAAAAAGTGCGGTAGAAAAATTTGGCAGAAAAATCGCAGCAAGAAAAGTGCAGAAGAAAAACTACGGCAGAAAAAGTCTGACAGAAAAACCAAGGCAGAAAATGTGCAACAGAAAAATCGTGGAAGAAAAATTGCGGCAGAAAATTCGTGGCAATAGAATCATGGCAGCAAAACCGCGACAGCAGAATGATACAAGAAGAAAAAATGTATGGTTTTCATATGTGTAGTGTTGAATTTATGAATCCGGTTGAGGGTTTACCTAGTAAATCTATTGAATGCCCTCTTGGAAGTTTAGGGCTTGTTGTAGAGTTGATCTGAGGCAGATCTACTGAAGTTTAGTATTGGTTCATGTTTGAGGGAGTTTGGTTGAGGTATGTTGCTAAAGTTATTGGTACAGATAGAGGTTATATAACAGTGAGGTTCTAGCACATGGTTTGAGGTACATACTTGTGGTATAGTGTTTGAGGTATATGTGATCATATCAAATTGGTTGATGAGTATACAATGACAGGTTTCTTAGTGATATATTTCACAAAACAGGTTGTGATAGTGACATATTCAGTTTCTACATTTGGCACTTATATTTCATGGCGGTTGGATGGGGCAAGGATAGGTGGTTGTAGCCACCTTCCAGTTGTAGCCGAACAACATAGGGGGTTGTAGCCTCCTTCCAGTTGTAGCCGAATAACATAGGGGGTTGTAGCCTCCTTCTGCTTTTAGTCAAAGAATTGGGGAGTTGGAGCTTCCCCCAGGTTGTAGCCTGAAAATAGGGGGTCAAAGCCTCCTTCCAGTTGCAGCTAGAAAACAAAGGAAGTTGGTGCTTCCAATGAATGTTATTCTTAAAGACAAATAAGAAAAAACATTATGTGGTTTTCTCCCGCATTGGGTTTCCACGTAAAAAAATATTGGTGTATTGTTTATTTGTATGATTGCTCATTTTTTTATGGTTTATTTAATTTGCACTTATTGGATTATGATGCTATATTGATCATAAAGATAAATAACACTTTCATACTATGGTTAAAAGGATTAAAAATCTCAATTACTGATTCAACCCTCCTCTCAGTAATCCAACAATTGGTATCAGAGCAGGTTCCTTCAAAAATCAGTTTAACCACTAAAAGGTAGATCATGGAGAGAAATGGTATGTATAAAAATGGAATACCATAGTTTGATGAACACAATTATGCATTATGGAGCAGAAGGATGAAAACATATATGTACAGGAACAATGATTTGAAGTTTGGAAATCAGTTGTAGATGGATACAAATAACCAATAGTTCCACCAACAAATGACAGTGGAAAGAAACTCAGTCTAAATAATTCAAAAGCCACAAATGCACTTATGAATGGTCTTTGTGATTCAGTATATACCAAAGTTAAACATTGTAGCTCCGCTAAAGAGATTTGGGACAAACTTCAAAATATTTTTGAAGGAGATTCAAAAGTCAAAGTAGCAAAGATTCAAACTTGCAAAGGTCAATTCGAACAAATAAGGATGAAGGAAGATGAGAATATTGCAGCTTACTTCTTACGAGTTGATGAAACAATGAATGCAGTCATAGGATTGGGAGAAGAAATTGAAGAATTTGTAATTTTTCAAAAGGTACTAAGATCTCTTCCAATGAGATTTGATCCTAAGATCGCAACACTAGAAGAAAGAGCAGATCTATACTCAATAAACATGGATGAACTACATGTAATCTTCACAGCTATGAAATGAGAATTGAATGGGAAAATCCAGGTATAAAAGAAGAAACATTCAAAGAATCCAAAAGGTCAAAGAAAAAGGGCGAGAAAAAAGAAAAAGAATATAGTAGCAACAATGACATCATGGAAGACGACGAAGAAGTGGCCAACTTTGTCAGAAGATTGAAAAAAGGAATGGACGACATATATAAAGGTAAGATTCCATTGATTTGTTTTAATTGTGATGGTATTGATCATTTTTCTAACAAATGTCCTCATAAGAAAAAGAAAAGAAATGATGAAGATGATTCAAATAGAAAACAAACATATAAAGGAAAAATAACCGAAAAGAAAGTCTTCAAGAAAATTTTATGCACCAAAGAAGACAACTCATCATCAGATGAAGATGAAATCAGTGAAAGTGAGATAAAAAAAGTTATATTCATGGAAATAGAAGATTCTGATAAAGTAGACACCAAAGAAGAATATGAAGAGGCAGAAGTTGACCATCGAGAAGAATTGTTGAGTGCTATAGAAGTTATAAAAAGAGAAAAGAAGAAAAACAAGAAGCTAGAAGAAGAACTAGAATAGTTGATCACAGAATTGAAGGTTCAAATAGAAGAAGATAAAAGAATTGAAGAAGCACTCTAGAACAGTTAGAAGAAAGAGACAGGATCATTGGAAATTTGGAAGCAGAGATTGTCACATTGAGAAAGGATCTTCAAAAGAAAAATATGCAGAATAGCTCAAAATTTTTGGATGACATTATCAACAGTCAAAGGCCTAATCATGACAATTTCGTACTTGGATACAATTAGGCGAAAAATGGATCAAGATCCAAAATGAAAGATCAAGAAACATATAAAAAAATCTATGCATAAACAGTGAGAGGAGATAGGAAGTTCTACAAGGAAGATCACAGGGGCACTCCTCCACCGAGAAGATTCAGATTTCAGAATCAACGACAGTAAGAAACAAACAGGCCTCGGGACATCAAACTATTTTTTTTGGTATCAAACTCCCAGGTATCAAAGTATTTTTTTCGATTTATGTTATGCATGCAATAATTTTGGACATAAAATTGTAAATTGCAAAGCTAATAGAAGGAACATAAACAACTTTGAAATTCATACACAAAATGGTTATCCAAGAAGGCCTAGTGAAACACAGAGAAGAAGATACAACATGTTTGAATCATTGAGCACCGAAGTGGAATTCTACAAGTGCAAAAGCTTTGGACACATGGCCAAATATTGTAGAATGAGAGTCTCTCCTAGGGAATCACAACACAATAACAATAGTCAAAGACATTAACCTTAGAAGAGAACATGGATAAGAAAGAAGAATCAATATAGCAATGAAGAATTCACACTCGCTCTACAAGCTAAGCATAAGAAACGTGGTTGGTGTGTTGACAGTGGTTTCTCAAAGCACATGCCAAGTGGTGAAGGCAAGTTTCTAACATTGAGAAAGGAAAGAGATGGATCAGTCTCCTTTGGAAATGTCGACTAATCTAGAATCATTGGAAAGGGCACAGTTAGAATTGGAAACAAGGATACCAAGGAAAACAATGTTCTACTAATGGAATATATGAAACATAATATTCTAAGTGCAAGTTAAATGTGTGACCAAGGTCACAAGATTATGTTTGATTCACATAAATGCGATATAAGAAAAGAAGGTTCAGGAAAATTGGTTGCAACAACTGTAAGAACTTCAAGCAACATATATGTATTAAGTGAAATTGGAAATGAAAAGTGTTGTCTAGGGAAGGAAGATGAAGTTTGGCTATGGCACAGAATAATGGGTCACATAAACTTCGATAACCTCGTCAAAGTCAGCAAAAGGGAAGTAGTCATATAAATGCCCCAGATCACGAAGCCAGCCAACACTTTATGCAAGCATTGTCAACGAGGAAAGCAAACAAAGACCAGGTTCAAATCAAAGAAATACTCAATGACAAGACCACTAGAAAGTGTGCATATTTATCTAGTTGGACCAACTAGAACAAAGGGTTTAAAAGGTGAGAAATGTTTTATGTTATTGTTTGATGATTATACAATAATGACTACATTTTGTTTTCACAGTAATAAGTCAGAAGCATTTGAAAAATTCAAGGTATACAAGGAAATGGTTGAAAATGAAATGGATTCAAAAATCAAATGCTTGAGATCTGATAATGGAGGAGAGTTTACTTCAAAGGAATTTATGGATTTCTACAGCAAGCATGGTATAAAAAGGTAATTCTTCGTTGCTAGAACACCTCAACATAATGGGGTCATCGAAAGAAAGAACGGGACAATACAGGAAATGGATCGAACAATGTTAATGTATTCCAAGTTGACAAATGTTTTTTGGACACATGCAGTGCATACAACAATTCAAATTCAAAACAGATTAATGCTCAGGAACAAAAGTGAAAAAAATCCTTACAAGCTATGGAAAGGAAGACCAGCAAATGTGAAGCACTTCAGAGTCCTTGGAAAAAAATACTACATCAAAAGAGAAGATAGAAGAATGGGAAAGTTTGATTCTCATGTAGACAAAGGCGTACTTGTTGGTTACTCAAGTACAAGGAAAGAATACAAATGTTACAATCTAAATATCAAAAAAGTTATGGAAAGAATCAATATAACGGTTGATGAGACAGTTGGATGAAAATTAAAGGAAGAAGAAAAAGAGTCAGTGGAACAGGTTTACGAAGAAGAAACAAAGGATGAAGAAACAACAGAAGGGGAAGATGAAGAAGATCAAATAGAAGTATAAGAGAAAGAACAACAAGTACCTCCAAATACACCTAGCAAACGAATACAGAAGAATTATTCATTAGATCATATTATCAGGAACAAAGATGCATGAGTTGAGACTACAAGAAGAATCTCTTCACCAGAACAACTATACCTAACACTCTTATCTTCGATTGAACCAAACAATTTTGAAGAAGCCAACAATGATGAATTCTAAATAAAGGCCATGAATGAAGAATTGGATTAGATAGAGAAAAATGACACTTGGAAATAACAATATTACCAACTTAACGAGAACTGTGACCTCAAAACGAGAACTCTAGCCCCAAAAACTCATATTTTTGAATAAAAAACATGAAAATGAACCCCAAATAAAAAAGCGGTGCTACTGGTAGCACCATTTTTTCAAACAGGGTCAAAATTACAACATTTTTCAAGCATGACCTTCAAAACTCATACAATAGCTTATCAAAATCTTAAAATTAACACTTAAATAAAAAAGTGACGATAACTAAAACAAAACGTTTTTTCTAAATGTTAAAATTATGGCTTATTTCAACCTAATTGAAACCGTGGTTTTGACAATAGATCCCTATGTAAAACAAAAACCCAAAATTGGATCAAATATGGTCACTTAAAAATTTATTTATTAACAATTTTTTTTACATCTTAAATTTACATTGAAAAATAAATAAATAGAAAAGACAAAATCTTCGTAACTTTTTTTTAAATGAGGCAAAAAACACATTAAAAAAATATATTCAAAACGCAAATTAT
>JZKD02S0795130.1:0-14592 GCA_000966675.3 Picea glauca
CCCTCAAGGTACAATTTATGTAAAAAGAAGAACTGCAGTTGCTAGGCAACTGTGTCCTTCACTCCAAGACGACCTCGCAGAGAATGAAATTTATGCTCAGTGAAGGTCTTGGTGAAAATGTCTACCGTATTTTCTGCTGAAGGACAGAACTGTAAGTCAATGATCCCCTCATGTACTAAGTCCTGGATGTAGTGCATGTGGATCTCTATGTGCTTCGTCCGCTGCCTCTAAACTGGATCTCTACAGAACTTCAAAGTGCTCTGGTTGTCACACCATATGACGATCGGTCGATGAAACTGAATGCCCAACTCAGTGAGAAAATGTTGTAGCCACATAGCCTGAATGGTTATGTTAACTACCCCTTTGTACTCTGCCTCGGCTGAAGATAGAGAAATGGCAGCTTTCTTCTCACTCGACCAACAGATAGGCCCGAAACCAAGACTGAGTGAGTAACCATATGTGTACTTGTGATCAATGCTATCTCCAGCCCAGTCAGAATCAGTAAAACCAATGAGATCTAATGTAGAGTCTGTTGCATAATGAATCCCAAAGGTGATGGTGCCCTGTACGTATCGAAGGATACGCTTTGCAACTTTCCAATGTAGCTCATGCAGCTCCCGCATGAACCTGGAAACTGTGCCAACTTCATATGAGAGGTATGGTATGGAGTGTGTGAGATACAACAAGCTCCCCACTAGATGTCTATACAGTGTCTTGTCAACAAGTGGAGTCTCGCCGTCATCCTCAAGTTTGACTCCTGATAGGAAAGGAGTCAGTGCAGACTTGCAGTCTGTCATGTGAAATATCTCAAGGAGATCTCATGCATACTTGGCTTGAGACAGTTTGATGCCTGATGCATCTTGACTGATCTCAAGTCCAAGGAAGAAGTGTAGAGGACCAATTTCCATCATCAAAAACTTGTCATGAAGAATCCTCTTGACTGCAGCAATCACTGAAGTCAAGCAACCGGTGATCAACAAATCATCGACATACAGAACTAAAAGTAGAAGTGAATCAATCATCCTGAGCATGTATACATTCGGTTCTGATTTACAACGTAAAAATTTCTGTGACAACAGGTAGGACTCCATCTTGGCATACCATGCCCTCGGAGCCTGCTTGAGGCCATAAAGTGACTTCCTCAGTTGACAGACCAAAGATGAGTCCTGCATAAATCCCTGGGGCTGCTCCATGTAGATCTCCTCAGAGAGATCACCATGAAGAAATGCATTCTTCACGTCCATATGATGGACTTTCCATCCCTTGGCTATCGCAATGGCAAGTGCCAATCGTATGGAATCCATCTTCTCTACTGGAGCGAAGGTCTCATCATAGTCAATACCATGAACCTGCTGAAAGCCATTGGTGACAAGCCTGGATTTGTATCTTCTGATCTGTCCATCCGTTGTGCTCTTGGTCCTGTAGACCCATCTGCATATGACAATTTTCCTCCTAGAAGGAAGGGGAACCAGATCCCAAGTCTGGTTCTCAAGGAGGGAGTTGTACTCCTCCTGCATGACGGATTCCCAAAAGGGATTTCTAGCAGCTTCGCCATAAGACTGTGGATCTGAAGACTGAACCAAGAAAATATACCTGGAAGGCAATGGTTCAGTGGTAGTGAGTGCAATAGGAGGCTCCTCAAAATTAGATCGAGTCCTCCTATTATCGGTTGGATCACCAACGAGATCCTCTGCATCCTGAAGAGTAGTTTGTGCCCACTTGGGCCTTTGCTCTGGCTCTGCAACTGCATCTGTATGCTCTAACTCTACATCTGACTGTACTAACTCTGAATCTAAATCATTTGAGTCCTATGAATCAGAACTCTCATCTAAAAAAGAGTCAACATGTGCATGCTCATCATCTCGGATAGGTGGAAGAGTGAAGGTGTCTGCATGCGACTAATGAGGTACATGCGAGACACTTTCCTCGAATTGGACACTACACTCAATGATGAGTCAGTCCAAGGAAATATCAATAAGCCAATATCCCTTCACACCATCGAGGTATCCAACAAAAATGCACTCAGTGCTCTGCGGATCAAGTGCCTTCCTCTTTTCAAAGGGAATCTGGGCCCATGCACGTGAACCAAAAATGCGAAAGTGGGCCACTTCCAGTTTGAGTCCACTCCAAGCCTCATAGGGGATCTTATCCTTGACAGATCTATGGAGAGATTTGTTTTGGATGTATGTTGCACAGTTAAGTGCTTCAGCCCATAGTCTCTATGGTAGTGACTTTGCATGCAACATGCAAGATTCCATCTCCTTTAGAGATTGGTTTTTCCGCTCAGCAACTTCGTTTTGCTGCAGACTGTAGGGAACTGTATGCTGCAACTGAATCCATGCCTCATGGAAAATATTATGAATCTCATGATTCACACACTCTCCCCTGTTATCATTTCGAAGGACTTTGATGTTCTTTCCGGACTGTGTCTCAACCAAAGCTTTGAAATCTTTGAGGTGTCGAAAGACCTCAGATTTTTGCCTGAGAAAATAGATCCAAGTAAAATGTGAGAAATCATCAAAAAAAATGAGAACAAACCTCGCTTTGTTGATCGATGGATGTGGAAAAGGACCCATGAGGTCACTGTGGATCAGATCTAAAGGTGTGGAAGCTTGTTGAGACTTTCCTTTGATGAATTTCTCTTGAGGGTGTTTTTCGAGAACACATCCTTCACATACTCCCTTGGAGAAGAGGATGTCTGGTAGACCATCAACTAATCTGTGCTTGCTAAGTTGTTGCATGTATTTGAAATTCAAATGTCCAAACCTTTCGTGCCATATCCTACTATTTTCATCAGCATGAGTAAGCAGTAAAGCAGAATCAGGTTCAATGAATTCAGAAAATGTATACAATCTAGATTAATGATTTACCTCACTGGTAGAAACCTTGGAGTTGGTTTCCATGTTGTATATGTCCATGAAATTTGGTGTGAATATGACTTTCTTTTCGGTGCTAGAATTTGTCATCTGATACATGGAGAGAAGGTTGACGGAAAGCTTCGGAACATGGAGCACGTCCCCGAAGTTTCCATTGGTGAGTTCAATCCTTCCTTTGCTAGTGACTTCGACAGAAGAGTTTTCCCCCATTAAAATAGGAGGACCTTTGCATTCATCCAAAGAATAATAGACTACTTCTGAGGTAGCCATGTGATGTGATGCTCCTGAATCTACGATCCAAGTATCAGGAGAGGAGTTGATGGCAATCAAGGCATGGCTAGAATTGTCTTTCTTGGAATTCGTATCTTCTGGCTTCTTCTTCTTTGCACCCTCAAGGATGCGATCTCCAAGGTTTCTTTTCTGAAGTATCTTATACATCGGATCTTTTTTTTTTGCATGCATGTAGATTCTGAATAGAATCCTTTGTGACAGTATGTGCATTTCTCTTTATTTCTTCCCTTTTATCCTTTGGATATGGAGGCATCGGTGAAGGGTTTTGTGTACCCTTCCTTCTTAATATGTTCATGAGATTTCTGCTTATATTTATCTTTAGATTTATGATATTTGAGGTTGCCATCATGCACAGTGAGTGCATGCGCCCTTGGGCCTTTGATTGCGCCCATGTTGATGAGCTTGGTTTGCTCTTGTGTCAGAGATTCGATAAAGTCCTCAAGAGAAGGCATCTTCTAGGTGGATCTAGAGGTGAATATTATAGTATGGAATGTGGATATGAATACATATAATTCAGGTCCAAGATTGGAGAGAATGGTGAGAACCATTTGTTTCTCCTCCGTCAATTTATCAACTCCGCAAGCTTTGAGTTGCGACAGTAAATCCTTGAATTTTGTAAAGAAATCTTGGATATTGTCGAAGCTTTTTGGATCCAATGTGAGTAGCTCCACCTATAGCATGTGTCCCCTCATATCATCTTATTTTCCAAAGATCCCTTCCAATATTTTCCAGGCTTCATTGGGAGTCTTACAAGAAGATATGTGAAAAAGGAGATCGAGAGAAAGAAGACTACAAATTGTTCTGAGTGCCTCATCCATGTGATTTAAGTACTTGGATTTTTCTATGGATGATGTTGGTTTTGTATCTGTATTCATGGTTAACCTATACAACCCTCTGGATCGGATATGTATGGTTATTTTCTCCTTCCATGCAAAATAGTTGTAAGGTGTAAGAATGAATTCTTTTTGGAATTCCATATTTTCGCTGTCTTCGATCTTTTGTACCTGCAAAAAAATTTGGTGTAGCTTTTGCTTAGTAGTCCATCGGCTCTGATATCATGTAAATGTGTTGAACTACACAAAATATATCTATCTAAACAATGCTACACACATTTGCAGAGAGAATTGGAAAAACAAGAAGGAGAGAAAGAATGGAAAGAATTCTCATTAACCGTTATGAATAATGAATAATTTACACATGATATACTCTGTATAACTCAATGAGTTCGACTTGAGGTGAACCAATTCTCCATAGTGGTGGTCTAGAGTGATATGGACACACACCAGCAGTTACGGGAGTGAAATTCCACCAATTCTAGTCTCTCAAGCAGTTACGGGAGTGAACTGCCACCTAGTTGAGTTAACTAGTCAACTAGTCTTCAGTTAACTAACTAAACAGAAAGTAATGAGGATTTAACTCAAAGAATCAAGGCTAATGTGCCACTCTGGTGATGATACCAAGTCAAGTTCGAATTATCATGGTGATGATCCCAATGTTGCATGGTGATGATACCAATGCAACATCTAAACTCAACTCAACTAGTCAAACTGAAGTGTGAACTGAAAGAGAATATTCTTCAGGTGCAATATTCTCTCCTAAAATATGGGAGACTAGATAATGACTAATTATGAATAATAAACAAATAAAAACCTTAGGAAAAAGAAAAACTAGGTGTGTGTGAAGTAACTCCAATAGGTCGCTCATCAAAATCCCGGGACATCCAAATCTAGTGATCACTTTCTCAAATAAGAAGTCTGTTGTTGTCTCTGGGCTACAGTCTTTGACTGGTGTTGTTTCTTCCCATATCGTTAAGTATTTAGTCACAGTAATGATATATCTATCTCTTGACCTTTTTTTTGGCGGATTAATAGATCCAACAAAGTCTATTGTTCATTTGTCAAATACCTGCAGAGTTACTTGTGGTCGTAGGGGCATCTCATCCCTCTTGTTGGGTTTGCCAACCCTCTAATAGACATCACAGTTCTGGAAATAATCCTTGGCATATTTATGGACTATTGGCCACCATAATCCTACGCGCAATAACTTCTACACGATATCTTTTTCTGCATAGTGTCCTGCAGCTATACCTTCATGAGCTTCTGCCAAAATTCTGGGTCGTTCATGTTCCAATATACACCTTCTCAAAATGCTATCTGCACCCATCTTGTATAAATTTCCTGCAATGAGTTGATAGTTTTCAGTTCTGAATACTAGGTTTTTCTTTTGCGCAGTGCCAAAGTAATGTTGTGAAACCCTCATACTTAAGTATTCAATAATATCAGTGAAGTATTCATCAGCTGCCTGTACTGAAAATAATTGTGCATTGGGGAAGTTGTCTTCCAAGTTAGTAGGTTATTCTCCATTAGTTACCCTTAATAGGTTATCAGGTCCTGCATTCAGCTTCCCTGGTTTGACTATCACTTTGAAATCAAATTCTTGGAATAATAATAACCATCTNCATTTTAAAGTGTTTACCCAGTAAATAGTGTCTAAATTTATGAAGTGCATATACCATGGCTAGGCCTTCTCTTTCTATGGTGTTTTAATTCTACAATGATTTTGACAACTTTCTACTTGCAAAGGCTATAGGATGGTCTAAGTCCCCTACTCCTGGCTGCGCCAGAATTTCTCCAAGTGATATGGTTGATGCAACTACGTGCACATGAAATGTATTTTCCCAATATGTAAATACTAATATAGGTGATGTTACCATATTTTCCTTTAGAGTGTCCAATCCTTGTTGGTAGTCCTCATTCCACTGAAATCTGGTGTCCTTCTTTAACAGTTTTTCCATTGGTGTAGCAATCTACGCATACCCCTTTATAAATTTCCTACAATATCATGTATGTCGCAGTGTGGCTCTTAAATAGCGCACTGACTTTGGTGGTGGTAAATTCACAATGACTGCAATCTTAGAAGGGTCAACCAGTAAACCGTTTTTACACACTATATGTCCCAACAATATCCCAAAAGGTGTACCAAAAATGGATTTCTTGATGTTTAAATGATATAATTGTGTATTAATCTAAAGGTTGCATAGGAATATGCGTTAAGTTCGTATTTCCTTCTAGGCTTTGTTGGTAGTTGCAATTATATCTTGGTTATGGTTACATAGATCATATTCCGATCCAGACAACTTTTAAAGAGCGTGATATGTAGTATCTCACTAGTTGTGTCCATGATCTATGATGATGACGTAAAGGATAAGAATAGAGAAGAACGTCCAGGCAATTTTATTTTCAGAAACGTGTTGTATTCTTTTCCATTGAGATGGAAACTCTATTATGTGCATCACCATTTATAGAATAATACTCATTGCATCATTTTATTGCTTTAGAGAAGTGACAATTATGGAATGACGAAATATGAAAACAATTTTAATCCAGCTCTACGATGATGAGCTTCAAAAGGAAAAAACTAGGTTTGTTTGCATGTATGGGAACATATGGTGATTGGCTCTAAGAACTCAGGCATTGGACGTGGGATCAGGAAATTGATGGCCTCATTCATAGCATTGATCTGTATCACCTACATGATGTATTCTCTCAACCTTCTACTAAGCAGTTATCCTTGTTCGCATCCTCTTAATTGCATAATGAAATCTACACAGGCATAGTCCCTCCCCGTGGTACTGTTGAATGCCTCCATCAAAGTCTCAAACAATAGTCTCGAACATTCAAACAACACTATCAAGAATCCATTAGTGGTTCCCAATGCTCTTGTTTCATATAGGAATACTGAAACTGATTTGAAGCACATAGTGTTTGGAATAGTTGCTTCTGCCAGCTTATGGGATAGGCGAAAGGAGTACAAAAAACTATGGTGGAGGTCTACGCAAATGAGGGATTTTGTATGGCTAGATGAAAAGGTCAGGCCCAATAAAAATGATAACAAGACGGATCTGGATTTTCCCCCTCTCAGAATTTCGAGTACTACATCTCTTTAAAAGTATAAAAACAAGTAGGGTCATTGTTCGGTGTTTCAGATATCTAGGATTATCTTGGAAACTTTCAGACTAGGTCTTCCTGATGTTCACTGGTTTGTCATGGGAGATGATGATGCGGTGTTTTTTCTTGAGAATCTGGTGATTGTTCTGTCAAAGTATGATCGCAGGAATATGTATTACATTGGCAGAATATCTGAAAGTGACTTGCAGAATATATAATTTTTATAATATGGCTTAAGGAGGCGGTGGTTTTTCCATCAGCTATCCCTTGGCCAAAGCATTGGAGTCAATGTAGGATCGTTGCATTCAAAGGTATCCAGTTTTTTTTGCAAGTGATGACATAATAAAATCTTGCATGGAGGAGCTGGGTATACCATTGACCAAGGAGCCTGGTTTTCACCAATATGATGTGTATGGTAATCTCTTTGGATTGCCTGTTGCACATCCTATCATGTCATTTGTATATTTTCACCATCTAGATTTTGTGAAACATGTTAGCACTGAGAGTCACCCTTATACGGCTAGAGGATAAGCCCAGTACCCATCAAATAGGTTTGTAATGGTAAATTTATGATGAAGTGTCAAATGGATAAAACTCAACATAGCAATGCTCAAACACAGGAATTTCTAGGCAAGAATGCATAAGAAAGTGAGGTCTTGGCTAAATTCAGTCAGTGATTTAAAGAAAAGTGTGGTTAGATGGAAGAATTTAATGAGAAGGATGAGTTAGTATACTATTAGCATCAAGACTTACTAGCAAACAAATGACAAAAAATCTTAGACACAAGAACTTCTTTGATCCAAGATTTTAAGCACTGATAATAATCACAACAGCATCACAATCAAACATACATTGTAACACAACTATAATATCTCAATTGAATCATTCAATGATGATAAAATCAGAGTGAGAAATAAGTAAGATGATGGAAAAGAAAGATGACTTCTATTAGGAAAAATGTCTCAGATCTCATTCATAAAAAACAGAGTATGGCTATGTTACATCAAAACATTACATAATGGAGTCTATGCTCAACCATTCGAACCTCAAAATGTTATTCTAATGTTTCATTTATAGCCCAAACAAGTAACGACATCATACAATTCGAGTTTGATCCTCTAACATAGGACTCTCCCACCTAAGACTGAAAATCTTACACTTGTTCAAGTGGAAACAACAAATTGTTATAAATAGAGGAAATGTTGGCAATCATCCTAACACCATAATCTTTATTTAGTGAAGTGTCCCTTGAGAGAATCTCCTTTATGGCATATCTGAGTTGTTTGATCATTCTTTTTAAGGTAGGGTTATCAAGGGGAGTGGTGATGTCTATGACTTCAACATGTTTTTCAGCAGTCTCAATTTTACCCTTATCCTTCCTCTTGACAGGAGATTTTGTTATGGAATCTTGTTCAGTAGTTTCCTTCTTGGATGATGACCTGGTGAAGGGCCTCCTAGATTTAGTCTCAATTGCAACAGTAGATGAGGGGGAAAATAAATTTCTCCCTTTTTTTCTTGTGGTTTTAGCTGAGGGAATTTCTACTAATTCTAGAGTTGGTTGGGGTGAAAATTCCCTTTGAGGAGAGTGATGAGCTCACCCTTCTTCTTCTTCTTGGTCCTTATGAGCCTCATCATCTTTGGAAATGTGTTTTCCCTTTCTCTTTTTACTTTTTTCTGTGTGAACAACACTATCAGCTTGCAAAGGGCTATGCACCTTAGATTGAGGAGTAGGGGATACATTTAATTGCAGATGTGCAGAGGAAATGAATTGATACCAAGCTATGTTTCTCTTCTTCAACTCCTCCATCACAAGCATCTTAATATGCCCTGAGTGAAAAACACTAGTGTCCACAGCCTTTGACTTGGCTTGGACCCTTTCAGCCATTTTCCCCATACTCCTAAACAAATAGAAAGGGAGGTTCATTAGGTCTTTGCCTGTGAAGTGCAGCAAAAGTATAATGTGGTATTGGTAAATCATATTGAATCTACCCTCACAGGTAAAATATCTCTAGATCCCCATTAAAAGCTTGTCAAATCCCTCAACCAAGTGGCTCCTAGGCACTCCCTTTGATAGGTTATCTCCCTGCCATTCTGGTTTGAAGATCTATTTAGAGTAGGATGCATTGAGAGTCATGGATTTAAACCATATTTCACTAGTGTTGGGTATATCAATGGTTGCTACAATGGTGTCTTCAGATACCTCCAGTTCAAGGGTTCCCACCTTGGTTTTGGTGCAATCTGTTAGCACTCTATAAATTCATTTGGCTGAGAAAACAAATGACAGAGGTAACCTACAGACCAAATTTAAGACCGGAAACTAGCCTTTCCAACCTAGAGAGGGCTCTCTCTAAGACTTAGTCTCTAACGGATAATGGCTTTGAATTGTCGACTAGGTTTATTGCGTTCGTGAAATGTTTTTGGTTCTGTTGGCAAGGAAATACATAACCTTGGGCCATGGAGTCAAATTCTAGAAAGCGAGAAAAATAAATGACTTGGTAACTAAAACTTGAGAGGATAAAGGCTAAGAAAGAAATGGTCTTTCAGTTCAAATGTCGTTGTGTGTGGCGACAGAAAAAGTACATAAAGAAATTCATACCACCACTGGAGATGAATTCTAAATTACTTAGAAGAAAACATAGGAGTTTAAATGGTGAAGTCTAAAGCACCGCGCGATGAATTCTAGACTTATTAAACGTTCCAATTTAAACAGAATAAAGACATGGATATACAGAAAACATGAAGTACATACATAGGAGAGATCACAATACATCAAACCACCACTATTAGAATATTTTCATCAAAGTCTCAGGACCTTTGCATTCTATTTCAATCAGGTTCGAAAGTTACATTCAACAGTCAATTGTATACACTACTTTGTCAACCAACCCAGCTTACATTGAAGAGATGAAATATATAGAAAAATATGCACCCCTTGGGCTGCCATGCTCCAAACTACTACTCCTAGGATTTTGGTTATGGTTATTCCCTGCTAGATGATATTTTGAATAGGAATTACTAAGAATAGGAACCTGATTATACCCAATCATGTCATAACCGACGTCTTTTCCATGATCGTTTGGTCATTAGCAAGATTCCATCATTAGGAAGTGATGCATCGACGTTTCTCCTTTGAAGGGTCACCCGAATGATCGAGCACTTCTGTCAGAAATTTTCCACCCAGTGTAACGGCCTTTGATTTCTGTCATGCGATCATTAGCCATAGTATGCATGTGGTAGGTGGGTATGGTGGATGACTGTGGACTGTCACTCGTGATTTCCATATGGTGACGACGGTCAGAAGACCACACATCTCCTTAAAAACTATTGTGCATTCCTCATACACTTTTCCTTCTCGACAAGTGGGCTTTCAGCATCTACGCAACATATATCCACTATGCAGATGCCTGTCATATTCTTTGCTTCTCGGGAGGAAATAGGACACGAGGAGAGAGGAATTTTGTCCCACGTTCCAAAAGAAAAAATCAGGGTCGGGTCAATTATGTTTCTGGCCTCATCTACAGTATTGATACTCTAAGAGTCATCCTGAGAGACCAGTTGCTCCTTTTTAGATTATTTACCTGTCTTCACAAGATCGTGTTCCCCTTTAGATTCATTTGAGAACTGGCTAAATCCGCACAGATGTTTTCCATGGCTGGTCCACATTCCTTGAAGTGCTTCGTGATTCTCTTCTCTGACATTCTTTGTTCCTCATGCCGCTGGATGATCCTTTATTGCGCTTCTTGGAGTTGTTTCTTGAGCCAATTTACATTCCCTTCTCAACTCTGTGATGTTGATGTTTCGATAGTCCTTTCCACTAATTGCTTTCTCAATTCTCTGTTCTCCTGGTACAACTAAGAAATAGTGAGCTACACTTTCTTTAGTTGTTTCGACGGCTCCCGAACATCCATTTTTTCAGTTCCCGACCTTCTTCGTCTATCACAGATTTCCTAGCTTGAACCCTCGACATGTTCTAGCCGAACAATGCACATGAGTAACTTATCAATAAAATATTGGGCATGTGGTTTGTTTAGAGCTTGGGCCTCCCCATGCTCCATGTTCTTCCTTGGCCTGCCTCTTTTCCAGGGTATTGTTTGTTGGGGTGACGAGCCTTCCATTGTCTTTCCTTTTCCTACAACCCCCTCTATTCCTGCCTCTACGTTGTGACATGTTTTATATCCCTTGGGTAGAGGGGGATATCTTTTGGGATTCTTAGGGATGTCGGCTGAAAACATAAACGAGTCCCAGTCCTTTCCCAGTCGCTTAAATTCCTCAACTATCAACAACTTGATTAATGAGATATGGGATAAGTTCTTCTTTGGCTGGTTTGTTTCGGCTTGGACGTTGTCCGACATTCCTCCTAGAATTTGGTGTAAGAATAAATGTAATTTCAAAGACCTCTTCCCTATGAAATGCATCAACATCCTGACATGATGTGGGTATATTCTGTCAGACCTTATTTCACAGGTGAAATAATTTATAATCACCCTCGGGTGTTTCTGAAAAGGCTCCTGTAAATAATGACTCGGAACACTCGTTCTGATCTACCCATTCAGGAAGTTTGGTTTGGTGAATTATTCATAGCATATCACATCCAAAGGCATGCCCTTAGACCATCTTTCATCACATAGAGGGATCTCCATCATGGAAAACAGAGTTTCCTTCATCAGTCGGGATGTGATTCCTGCAATAACCGCATGAAACCCATTAAATATGTGCGTGATCGGTTCTGCCAATTTCACATTGTATCCTTCGATTTTCTCGAAATAGTGCATGCATACAACATGTTTGAAAGATTCCCTTACATTTGGATATTCATTGATTACCACCAAGTCTTGAGGATCGGGCCTCAAATCTCTTCCACTTCACGCCCTCCTCCTTATTTCTTGGGATGTTTCCATGATGCAAGATGTTCTTGTTTTGTGCATGCAGTAATGAAATATGACACCCTCTTCACGCGACAACTGGAGAATGATATTCTTCGTCGAGACTTGTTGGAGTGGCAGTGGAGGAAACATTGTGCGACAAGTGGAAATGACTTTATGAATTCACTGCGCGGCCCTCAGACACCATGAAGACTCTAGATGCAGGAACAGGTCGATGTTGTGATAATGATAACGATAGGCTCATCACAGTAGGGAAGCGCGATAGAAAATTTAGGCACAACAAGGGAAAACTCTGAGGATGAAAATATGATCGTGAGAGGAACTGTCGCCCAAGAGAATAGCTTGTGGCAAACTCCAACAGGCTCCGAACCATGTTTTGATACATAGAAAACAGGGAAATCTTGACTGACCAGGGTCGCGACATAGCTAATGGAAATCAACTTTTTTGCAATGAGAAAACTCAAGACTTGCAGGAAAAATCACAGACAACGCATAAAATCAGATGGTAAAAGAGAAACACGCAGGGTGACTGTAACATCCCGCTCTGGAGCACTGAGAAAAATTATTCTTTGAGGACACTTGCTCACAAGTAATCTAGACTTTTATGATAAGAAAACATTTATCCTTGATTATGATGCTATATGATAGATGACATGATGTTTTACTTCTTTGACATGGACAGGTGCTATTGACTCGGTTTTACTGAGTGTGCAGGGTTTTTGACCTTGAGGATGTAGAGGCATTGACGGGACTCCTTGGACTCTGGATCGAGTCAGGGAGTGTGCTTTGGGGTTGATTGTTTACGATGATTTTAGTATATTTGATTTGATGATATGATGTGGACATGTTCTGATATGATTGTTGATGATGCAAGCTAATGATAGCTTTCCGACCAGACTCACATATGGAGTAAAGGGGCCACACACACGATTTCCAGAGAGGTTGAGGGAGAGGTGTGGACAGCAGCCCTGCCACAGCCTACTAGCACTCTTGTCGTGGCTTGAACTGTAGGTTAACGATTACCTAGTTCGAGAGGATTCACAATGTCATGAGGGAAGAATGTGACAGTCGCTCACGATGATTCTAAGGGGCGCGCAATAAGGCGGGGGCCTTATTCATTAGAGCCCTTAGTCTCCCACAAGTTCACCTAGCGGAGTGTTGACTCCAGGGGTTATTGATGTCTACCAATCAGTCAAGAAGCGAGTGGCACCCTTGGAGCACGTGGTTCATCCTGAAGGGAACGTCATGCAAAGGAAACACTAGAGGCGAGTGGCACCCTTGGAGCACATGGTGCATCCTGAAGGGAACGTCGCGCAAAGGAAACACTAGAGGCAAGTGGAACCTTTGGAGCACGTGGTGCATCCTGAAGGGCACGTCGCATTGATGTTGATAAAGGAACAAACCAAGATGGCACTAAGACATTTAACACATTAATAAATTCTTAAACTACTTCCCTAATCAAATGTCGCCTTGTTCAGAATCTAAGTCCTAGGGAGGCGAGCAGGTTCTCGGAGAGGAGCAGATAGAAGTTGGCGACATAGTTGGGATGATGAGATCTTTTCAGCACATGTCTAAGGCACTGATCAGTCGCTTGGACAAAGATGAGGCCAGGGCGTTGGCACCTTTTGAGGCTCCGCTGCACGCACCAACCGTTACTGGTAGCATTCATCGTGAACTCGAGAAAGTCAAATTTCCTGAGTTCTGTGGTGCCCCAGACGGCACAGCCTCCAAGGCATGGTTGGAGAACATGGAGATGTGCTTCGTACTTCGTGATTATACCTCCAAATGGAAGGCCCACATGGTGTTCTTTCAATTGAAGGGGAGCGCCCTTCTATGCTGGAAGACGCTCCTACCGCAGTTGAACATGGTCGTCGAAGACATGTCATGGGAACTGTTCGAGGAGTGGTTTTGAGAGAGGTACCTGTCAGAGGAATTCATTGAGCGTCAGCTCAATGAGTTCAACACATTACGACAGGGAGGTCATACGGTGCCCGAGTACGAGGCATGTTTTATGGAGCTGCTCTGGTATGCTCCGCACCTTAACACAGAGAAACTTAAGTTCAACCGGTTCGTGTTCGGCCTTAACGGAAGCCTACGTGCCAAGGTTAGGATTTTGATGCCTCAAAACTTCCACGATGTCATCCAGAAGGCCCTCATAGCAGAGGAGGATCTTATCAGTGGGGGTCAGACCAGGACTCCAGCGAGACCATCAGGGCAGGGTTCATCTGGAACACCGTAGCATCAAACACCAGCGAGACATACGTTGGGATATCGTGGCTTCTAGAGGGGATCCACTTTCACTACACCCTGGCAACCGCTGCCTCAACAGTGGACACCTTATTAGGGACAACAACATCAGCAGCAGTGTCGCCCGCAGCAGCAGCAGTTTTGGCCTTTTCAGCAAAACAGACCAGGGTTCCAGGCCAGTGGGTCGTCATCTTCTACTTCAGGTACCAGGACTACTGGTCCAAAGAAGGGGGGTTGGACATGTGGGGGGGCCACACTACCAGCGTGACTGTCCTGTGGAGAGGACCAGAGTGTCTGGATCAGTCGGCCCCGCTACAGTGGGAGATATGGGCAAGGCCCATCAGATTC
>JZKD02S0795141.1:3667-20783 GCA_000966675.3 Picea glauca
GAAAGTTATTAAAAGCATGAGAGGGGATCTAGGAACCCTAGGAGTAATTTTAGGAGCGATCAAAGGGGGGGTGAGGGAATTGAGTCTTTTAATTATTAAAAAGAAATAAATTTTTGGAGAACCGTGGGGATTAGTGACACTTGTACGCCAGTGAAATTTGAGAGGTTTGTTATAAAAATTTAATTAATAATGATTTAGGAAAGTAGGTGGGTCTCAAATTTCTATAAAAGAAGGGGAAAAGAAGGGAGAAGGGATGAACGGTGAGTGTAATGTTACGTTGTCGGATTGTGGCTTGACAGATTGCTTGTGAGGAGTTGGGTTTATCTTAGCTGTATTGGAGTGGTAGCTCGGCCTTGGAGGCGAGCTGAGAAGCTAGTCTTATCTCTGGATCTTGTGTGGCCCCTTTGCGGCTCGGGGGTCTAAGGGGGAAGTAGAGTACCCCTAGCGATTGGTTGGGAGGTACCGGTGAGCTTTCTACGGTCGACAGGTAGGATCAAGAGCGGCACGGAGCACAGGATTCATTTGTTGCAAGCGAAAAGGATACAGTATGATTTGTATTTTAGTAGATTAGAATGCATTAAGGCTTATCCTGGTTGATAAAAGTACTCACCCTGTCAAGAAAGTTATTACTGCTGCTAGTTATTACAAAAATTTCGAATGTGTTCTTGATAGGGAAATGGAAACCTATATGTTAGTAGACCAATCCTTTTATTTCACTAGCAGTCTGGTACCTAAAACAGGTCGGAAGATCTGTTTGCACTATGTGATTTTAATGGCCATTCACAATTTTAACCACTGGCGTTCGGATATTAATCCAGATCTTAAGCTCTGTTTGCACCTTGTATTTTTTGTGTGACCTTTCGCTTTTAGCCACCGGGGTTCTGACATTTTAACCCAGCCTTTAAGTTCTGCCCGCTTATTGTATTTTCAATGACCATTCGCATTTATTTTTACCATAGGCGTCGGATATCTTATTCCCGAATTTAAGTTCTGTCCGCCTTTGCATTTCTAAAGGACCATACGCTTTTCACTCGCTGGTTTTCGGACACCTTAATCCCGATTTTAGGATCGGACTGCGTTGTAATTCATATGACCACTTGCATTTTACTTTCTGGCATTCTGAATTCCCATTCTGAATAATTTTAACTCAAGGCGAATATATTGGTTGGCCAAGGCAACCTACCCTAGGGTATTCGGCCTTTTTACTATACACCGTGAGCCATTCTTATTTGGCATTTTTTTTTTCTTTACACAGCGAACAATCCTTATTCGACGTTTTTACTATACATCGTGAGCCATTCTTATTTGGCGTTTTTTTTTTCTTTACACAACGAGCAATCCTTATTCGGCGTTTTTACTATACACAGTGAGCCATTCTTATTGGGCGTTTTTTTTTTTACTTTACACAGCGAGCATTTCTTATTGGGTGTTTTTGTTTTACACGTTGAGCGATTCTTCTATTGGGCATTTTCTATATCAGTGAGCAATGGTTGTAATGGGCATTTTATCTCCTCTTCGATTTGTTTACTGTTTTGGGCGTTTCCTCTTCTGTTGATGTAATTAAGCCTGTGTGCATTTTTACAGTGTGCATGGGTGTTTTGTTTTTTTTACAATGAGAGTTTTATTCAACGTGGGCGTTTTAATCAGTGGGCATAGGTTAATTTCAGAGTGTGTTTAATTGTGTTTTGATTGACTGTGTATCGTTACCTTGTTCGAGCCTGTGTATTGTAACCTTTTCGTGCCTGTGCATCGTTCTGAGTTTTCTATGATCGGGTGGGCGCATGCGTGCAAGGTGGCGCGGATCTAGAGGCGTGTGCCCGCTCCACACAGTCGCCTCCTTCTAAATCGCCTTGAACAAGGCTTTTGTCCCAACCCTCCCTATTTGATAGTTGGATCGGGGGTTGGTCTGAACAGTGAGGCTGCTGTTGGGATAGTTCGCCCTCTCACTGTTCATGGTACACGCTTTCTCGCTCTGACTTAGGAGGGATTCCCGGTTCTATGTTGCCTTAATTATAGATTTACGCAGCGTAGTTACTGCCCTCATTATGATATCATTTTTTTTTTGTATTCCTTGCCTTTATCAATACTTGTTGCCCTCTTATTCCATATTTTGTATCGTCGCATTGGCCTTGGTATTCGGTTGCCTATAATAGGTAACCAGTTCATAATCTAATGTTGTAATTGTGATATCCGGTCGATTTTTATTTTATAAATAAAATGCAATAGTCATAGTGAATGTGGAAGGTTAATGTATGCAGAGGTTATCTATATTGCTTTTCGATTATGGATTAATAACATTAAGGGGATTATTAATATTAAAGCGAGTAAGTTTTCATGCAAATTTTTAAATGCATTGCCGATAATGGAATAATGAGTATGTGATTAACGTTTCTGAGTATGGTTAAGGTAATTATTTAGATAATGCACGAAGTAAGGTGATGAAAAGTTATTGCAAGGTTATAAGAGTAAATAAATGGCTATATATTGACATATTCATTACTTGTTATCTTTAATTATTGTCTTTTAATATTGATAGTTTGTCATTCCGAATATTGCCTTTTAATTGTGGTCATTTTAAAATTTTATTGTTTATAGATTGCCACATTTAATTAGGATGTATGTGGTTATTCAAATTGATGTCGCCTGTAGTTATGAGGTAATTCCATATATTGACATCTTGAATTGATAGTTATCTTAATTTATTGTCAATTGTAATGTGGATAGTTTGTCATTGTCATTTTAAATTTTATTATATTATAAGATTGCCCTTTTTAAATTATGGTGTATATTGTATTTTCAATTGATGATTCCTATGATCATGATGCTATTTCCATATAGTGACCTCTTTACTTAATTGCTATCTTTAATTATTGTGATTTTAAACATTGATAGTTGTCATATTCAATAATGCCCTTTTTAACTTTTGTCATTTAAATTTTATTTATTTAGATTGTCATTTTAATTTATGATGTATGTTGTTATTTTCAATTGATATTATCTATAAATATGATGTCATTTTTAGTGCATTATTATTGGACCTTAGTGAATGATTTTATCTTGTAAGGTCATTATGAATTTAGTGGTTGTAGCATATAAGAGGTATGATAATTGTAAAATCATGGTCCGGATTGTGACATAAATGATAGATGGTTAATGTTTCATGACAGAGTTATTGTAATCTTTAATTATTGTTAATAACATATGTGGTGCAATAACCTGGATTTACGTACCATAAATTACTCCAAGTTAGTATATTAGGGTGGTTGTTCATTTAGATAATGTTGGACTTGGGTGTTTATTGTCAGAGTCCTTGTCACGTGCCTTCCGTAAGGGGCATAATCGTTCTTCTTATTTATGTCGTACTGGATTGCAATCAGTTAGCCATGTAGTCTACTTATGTCGGGCGGGGTATAGACCCCTCCTTGTAGCCTTATTGTTTATGTCGGTGTGTGTGATTTTTCCGTGTAAAGAATCCAGTGTCGTATCAAGAGTCTCGGGCCGTTTAAAGGCACAGTTCCACTACTGCGACTCCCTAAAAGATTTACTAGTTTCTGCCTGAGAAGTCAGCCAGGAGCCTGTCTAATCTTCTTTCGAGAAGACATAAGACTAAAATCCTTGCTTTTCTGTGCAGAAATAGTAAACTCTACTGTTGGATTCTTCCATCTGTGACTGTACTGTACTTAATACCTGGTGTCGTTTTCTGCTTACAGCTGCTAGTTGTACGCCTTATGTCTAGGGGTGTTTATTTCTTGTTGTCACTGTGATATGTCGGGGTCATCTTGTTGTGTTCGTCTTGCTTGCGTCTTGTTCTAGGTCGGGTTATTAGTTTCTGCCTGAGCAGTCGGCCAGGAGCCTGTCTAATCTTCTTTCGAGAAGACATAAGACTAAACGCCCTGCTTTCCTATGCAGAAATAGTAACCCTAACACCATGGATTTTTCCCTCTGTGTTCTTACTATGCGCCCCCAGAATGTCTTATTGTTTGTGTGGTGTGCCTTGTGCCTATGGTTGTATTTTGTTGCAGTTACTCGTTGTGTGCCTTCAGTCTTCTTGTGTTGAACATCATGGTTGCGTCTTGTTGGTTGTCGAGTGGCATCATACAGTTAAGTGTGTCGTTACTACTACACACGCGCACACACCTAAAAATAAAAAAATAAAATAAAATTTTTGCACCTA
Organism: Picea glauca; assembly: GCA_000966675.3. NCBI lineage: Eukaryota > Viridiplantae > Streptophyta > Pinopsida > Pinales > Pinaceae > Picea > Picea glauca. The sequence goes on from JZKD02S0795141.1 coordinate 7,842, forward strand.
TTACTAGAATGATTGTAATAACAAGGAGGACATTATAAGCTATCTGTTGGAGTGTTATTGGCTCTATGATTGATTGATACAGTGTTGTCACTGCAAGTGGATCCACATACCCGCATTGTCCCTTCATTGTATATGTATGGGTGCTATATATGTTGTCTCTTTACACAAAATCGTGGAGCCACCAATCTTCAATTGTTGTTGCGTACTTCAATTTCCTGGTATCACTGTCATTAGTTTTCATCGAAATCATTCTTGCGTGGAGCTGCGAGAGAAGTTTCCTGTGTATTGCTAAGAAGAAGTTTTCTGGGAGGTAAAATAAAATCCAGCAACAAGTTTTTTTAAAATTTTGGTAATAATTGATACGCCTGAAGATGGAAAACCCTCTTGTCGATTCATATTTAAATGAATCCACCAAGATTGATGGCGAAAACTCTGTAAACTAGAAGTTTAAGATGACCACCATTCTTGAGGCATACAACATATGGACGATTGTCAAAGGTGATGAGCCCAAACCCATTGTTGTTGCCTCGATTCCAGATTGGGATAGGTGAGATATGAAAGTGAAAGTGTTGTTGCGCATGTCCGTAAAGGAAAACATCATTCCTCATATAAGGGACTGTAAAACTTACAAAGAGACTTGGGATGTTCTCAAAGGTTTTTTTGAAACCTCTAATGCAAACCACATTTTATTTTTAAAGACTAAGATAATATCTATCAAAATGGAAGCCAATGAAAGCATAAACAATTTTTTTTCCAGAATTAAATATTTAAGTGATAAGCTGGGTGACATTGGTGAAATAGTTTCTAGTAGTGATTTAGTAACTGTTGCTTTGAAGGGTTTAGTCCAAGACTATAAAGTCTTTATTTCATCACTCTCAGCTAGACAAACGCCTCCTACATTTGATGAATTGGCTGGAATTATTTTTCAAGAGGAAGAGAGAATGAAGAATTTTGATCTGGATTTAAGTGGCTCAGATTTGACGTTGATTGCAAGAGGCAAAAGATCACACCGTGGGAAACCGTGGGATAGGAATAGAGGTTGGTTTCAAGAAAATAAGAAAGGTATGACACATCTCGATTCTAATGTTAAGAGAAATGTTGAATGTGATTATTGTGGAAAACCTAGACATCTTGTTAAAGATTGCTATAGAAGAAAGAATCATGAATCAAATCAAAGACATAGAAGGCATAATGGAAATTTCGTGAATAGAGACACTTCAGTTAATGATGGATTTTAAAATCTTAAATTGTTTATTTCTGAAGCTGCATTATTTGCTGAAACTGATGATGAGACTGCTTGGTTCATAGATTCTGGTGCATCATCTCATATGACTTGTAATAAATAATGGTATGATGAATATTATGAGAAAACTGATGGCACACAAATTTACCTAAGAGATAGCAGATCACATAAGGTCCAAGGCTATGGAGTAATAAGTGTGAACTTACCTAATGGACAATTGAGATAGATTCATAATTTGATGTATGTTCTTGGTATTAAAAAGAATTTGATACCCGTTTCAACTATCACTGATAATAATCTAAAAGTGGAATTTGGTAAGTTGAGGTGTGTTGTGAAAGATGTCCACAATCACTACAGGGTTGTTTCCATAGGTACTAGCATTGGTGGATTGTATAAATTGGATGTGACAATGAAGCGTCATGTTGCATTGGCATCCACAACAATGTCAATAGAAGAGTTATGGCACCACAGGTATGGACACCTAAATTACAATGATTTGATGTTGTTACAATGAAAAACTATGGCACAAGGTCTTCCTGCTATGAAGAATGATCAATTTCCATGTGAAGCATGTGCACTTGGTAAACAACATAGAGAGGAGTTTCTTGTTCATACAGAGAAAAGACAAACATACATTCTTGAATTAATTCATATTGATGTATGCAGACCTATGAAAACTAGGTCACTTGGTGGTGCTTCCTACTTTCTTATTTTTGTTGATGATAGATATAGATATACATGGTTCTATTTCATAAGGAGTAAAAGTGATGTTTTTTAGTACTTCAAAGAATTCATAACTATGATTGAAAAACAAACAGGAAAATGTATTAAAGTTCTCAGATCTGATCAGGGTGGTGAATATACATCAAGTGCATTTAAAAGTTATTGCAAATTTCATGGGATCCAATAACAGTTTACAGTACCTCATACACCTCAACAAAATGGTGCTGCTGAGAGGTGGAACAGAACACTTGTGGAGTGTGCTTGAAATATGCTTCAAGGTAAAAACATTTCTAATGGTTTTGGGGTAGAAGCTATTAACACTGTTGCTTATTTAAAGAATCATAGTCCAACTAAGAAATTAGATTTTCAAACTCCTTTTGAGATTCTTTATGGTTATAAACCTGATGTCAGTCATTTAAGAGTATTTGGATCCACTTCCTTTGCACATATTCCAAAGTATGGGAGAAGGAAACTTGATGCAAAGTCAATCAAGTGTGTTTTTATTGGGTATTGTACTAATAAAAAAACATACAAATTGTTTGATCCTAGTTCACATAAATTGTTTGCAAGTAGAGATGTGATGTTTCATGAGAATGAAGATAAAGTTGATACAATGAATGATGCAGATGCTTGGCACAATGATAGTGATAAACATGTCAAAATAGATGTAATGGTTAAACATGAACATGAACAGGTACAGGTACATGTTCAAGAGTGAAATGAAAGTAGTATGGACACTTCAAGCAATCAGGATACATCAAGTGGAGAAGAGTCACCACAGAGCAGGAGATGAGATGAAAGCAATGAAGGACCAAGAAGGTCATCATGACAAACTCAACCACCTATAAGGTATAAAGACTATACATTGATGTATCATGTCATGAATGTTGTAGAACCTGTAAACTATGATCAAGGTAAAGAACATGAAGAATGGATAAATGCTATGAATGATGAATATGATTTCCTTATGAAAAATAAAACATGGGAGTTAGTTGAATTGCCTGAAAACAAAGTCCCTATTGGAAGCAAATGGTTGTATAAATCTAAATTCAAAGAAGATGGTAGAATTGACAAATATAAGGCAAGATTAGTTGCAAAAGGATATTCACAAAAAGGAAGGAATTGATTATGAAGATACTTTTGCACCAGTAGCTAAATTGAATACAATTAGAGTACTGATTTCCTTAGCTACAAAACATAATTGGACATTACATCAGTTAGATGTCAAATCTTCTTTTCTAAATGGTGATTTAAAAGAAGAGGTTTATTTGGTTCAACCTGAAGGGTTTGTCAAGCAGGGATAGGATCATCTTGTCTGCAGGTTAAAGAAAGCATTATATGGTTTGAAATAGGCACCGAGATCATGGTATGTAAAGATAGATACCTTCTATTATCAGAATGGGTTTGTGAAAAACACAAATGATCATAATCTATATGTTAAGAAAGATGAAGAAGGAAATGTTTCTTTAATATCTTTATATGTGGATGATCTCATTATTACAGGCAATGCATGCAAGTTAATTGAAGAGATTAAAATTCAATTATCTCAAGAGTTTGAAATGGAAGACCTCGATGAATTGCATTACTGTTTGGGACTTGAGGTTTGGAGAGAGTCTTGTTAAACATTGATCTCTCAAAGTAAATACACAAAAGAAATTCTTAAAAGGTTCAACATGAGTGAATGTAAAGCTATGTCAACTCCCTTAGAACATAATGCAAAGTTGTACAATGAAGATAGATTTAAAGAGGCAGATGGTACTTTATATTTTCAGTTGGTGGGAAGACTAAACTACCTCACCACTACAAGGTCATACATTGCATAATCAGTCAGCATCCTTAGTTAGTTAGTGGTTAAGCCTTCAGAGAGTCACAGGAAAGATGTGAAGAAATTTCTTCGATATCTGAAAGGAACTGTTAATTTTGGTGTTATGTATACTAATGATTGTGATGTTGAGTTGACAGGTTACTCTGAGTCAGATTGGGTTGGAAATCCTTATGACAGAAAATCAACTTCAGGATATGCATTCAACATAGGTACAGGAGTCGTGTCATGGAGCAGTAAGAAACAACCAACTGTTTCTTTATCGTCAACAAAAGCTGAGTACAAATCTCTATGCAATGCTACTTGTGAAGTTGTTTGGCTAAGGAGAATTCTTGAAGATATTGGCAATAAAAAAACGAGGCCAACTATTCTCAAATGTGACAATCAAAGTTCTATTAAATGGCCACACAACCCAATTTATCATGCCATAACCAAGCATATTGAAATTCAACATCATTTTGTAAGAGAAAAAATACATTCAAAGGAAATTGATTTGATCTATTGTAATACCACTGATAATATGGCTGACATCTTTACCAAGCCTCTTGGAAAGATGAACTTTGAAAAATATAGGAAACAATTAGGAGTGATAGAAAATCCGTTTCTTCATTAAAGGGGGGTGTTGGAAGAATAATGAAGATACGTCTAGAATGTATTAAAATTAGAATATTGTTTTAGAGTTTGTTTGATTGTTACCCAGATTGGGGTTGAAGATGGTTTGAGATCCACTTAGGTAGGAGTGTGATTGGCGTATAAAAGTAATCGATTTATTTGCATAATTCAAGTTGTTTGAGCTTCATCTCATGAGTGTGTGTTCCTTTGATTTATTATAGACATTGATGAGTAAATATGTTGCAAGGGAAATAGTATGACGAATCTTAGATTAGGAATTAAAAATAAAAGATAAAGATAGTGGGATATTTTTTTGTTGTTCTTTCCAATTGTAAACATTAACTTCTTTGTATTTATTAATTTGTTTATTTATTATTATTTTTATTGTTTACTATTTCACTTTTAGATAATAAGATTAAGAATTTAGTATGATTGCTTATCAATTGCTATGGACTATAATTTTGCAAATCCAAACAAAATTATTTAAATTTTAACATTTATCTCTTTATTATTAAGATTATTGCCTACAACTTTATTTTTTAACTTTTATAAATCTTGGAGTTATGTTTCACTACCTACTCTACTCTAATAAGCACCAATAATTAATAAACAAAATAGGAGGATGAGGCAACCTACGCTACACATCCCTACTAGTGAAGGTGTTTTAGCTAATTATTTCTCTTGTAAATTATGGGTATAATGCTACATGCAATCATTTGGATTTAATATCTTAGCTTGTGGGATCGTAAGACAGATCTTGTGTTAAACCGTTTGGTGCTCCTTGGTATTAAACCTTAATCTTTCGGATTTCTAGTATTAAACCCTTTGGTGCTCGTGGGAGTAAACGTATTGTTGTAGGTGATCCACACACTACCCACGTCTAATTTGCTCCATACGAGAGATCAATTCATGAAGAGTTGCTTCTAGAATATATATAATACACGTCAACATTTAGTACATAGTATATGAAATTGTATCTTGTAGATTTTGGTAAAAAAAAATGGGTCACCCAAGGTAGCATTTCGTGTATAGTAGGGTTACAATAACGAAAAAAACTACACATATGTCAGATAAATATGGTAGTGCATAGTATATGCATCCCTCCATTGTATTTTGTAGATTTTGGGAAAAAAAAATGTGTCACCCAAGGTAGCATTTCGTGTATAGTAGGGTTACAATAAAGACAACAACTACACATATGTCAGATAAATATGGAAAGAACAAATTCCTTTCATATGTTTATTATTTTGTTACTTCCATATTTTCTCCCCAAGTTGTAAGAAGAAATAGGTTTCTCTTCATTGCTTCTTTCCTTTCTTTATTATGATAGGAAGTAGGTTTTTCTTCATTTCTTTTTTCCTTTCTTTACAATGAAATAATTATGAACTTATTCAACTATTTTAGTACCAAAATTATTTAATTACAATACAATAATTATGATCTTATATTGTTTTCTATCTTATGTTTTGCACACTATAATTTGTTCCAGAAGATGGTGGATTAGTTCATGAAAAGTTTCTTCTAGATTGTCGATTTTCTGAGATTACCTCGTTTATATAACATTTGAAGAGTTAATTTGGAAACACAAGCCTTTATATGGGTGTAAATAAATTTAATAATGTTTTATTTTTTTATTTGTAAATAAATTTAACAATGCATAGGATTATAAAAGATAATAAATATGAATTTCAATTTTTCTTTTGACTTTTTACTAAAACTGAATTTCTTAATATTAATAGTTAACATGTTTTAAACATTTGATTTCACAGGTTTTTAGTGTTGTGGAGATATTAATAGCAAGGGAATGAAATTGCATCTTAAGAAGATAAAAAAAAAATTATGAATGATATAAATGATGATGAATTGGTCCTTAGTTCATCTAGGGTGTTGTTAATTATTTTACAAAATTATGAGGGATATAGTGGAAATAACTTATAGATGTACTTTCCACTTACAATACAAAAATCAACCCAATGACTCCAAGAATCAGGTTATACATAAACTACACTAAGTGTCTCTAGAGAAATGACCAACAAAACTTACAATAGAAAAATATTACAATTAAAAAAAAATCATTTAAAAAGTACTTTTACTAAATGTGTTTTTTTCTATAATTATCTAATCAAATGTTATTTATATATTTACTTTTAGGTCGATTTAAATAAAATATTGTTCTTTTAGTTTTTTTAGAAAGATTGTGAAAATTACAAGAGACAAACAAGATGAAAGAGTTGATACATACCGGTAGGGATGTCCAAAAAAATGTAAAGGAGATGGTAAAATAAGTAAACATAATTGCATTGTATGAGGAGCCACCCCAAGAACAACATGCATTAGAGGTATGTAATCATTGATTTATTCTTTTATGTACATTGAATTTAATTATGGCACGAAATACTAATTTTCAATTGTTTTGTTACAGAAAAGAAAAAAATGGAATCCATTCAACACATAAGACAAGACAAGAGGACGAGGAGGAAAAGAGTTGATCACAAAGTTTGTGAATACTTACATTTTCCGCCTTAACATTTCATATTTGTTGTGATATTTATATTTAAATAATTAATTTACACTTGTGCATGGATGCCATATAATATGTGTTAAAATACAAAGAAAATCCAACTGAAGAATTGATCAACATTCTGTTAAGTATGGGTTTTGAGTATATGTTGAAGTATCATAGTTTAATTGAATAATTTGTAAGTAGCTATGTTGTTTAACTTCCCTTATTTTATAATTAATGGAACAAATAGAAACTTTTATATTAATTATATCCACTATGTTTTGTCATGGTGTATTAAAGATGTAGGAAGCAAAATATGGAGTGCAACCAACCAAAAATATTTTAATAAATGACTTGCAGCATGACTTGGAAATAATGTGTATTGTTTATGAAAGTAGCTAGTATGATACTCTTTTCTATTTATGGAAGCATGTATATTATACTATATAAATTTAGATATACTTTTTACACTTTATTTCTATGTTTGTAGATGGAACATGAAGAGATGGAACTCTAAAAACAAGTTGATCAAGAAAACATTAGGTTAAATAATTGATATAATTGAATGTTATTGCAAGTTGTATGTTTTGGAATATTTGTCTGTGAAAATCAATGATTTTTCTTAATGCACTCCATATATTGTCCCAAGTGCATGAATACATATTACCAATAAGTGTAGCAATTACATATTGGTTTGATTTTTATTATTGTGGACCTTTACATTATCCCATTTTATATGATGATGGGTCTCTTATTCATATATAATAATATTGATTTCTTATTTTATTGCATTTTCGAATGTTGTAAAATGTTGAGTTGCTAATGAATTAACATATGAATTATTTTCATTTTTATAAATAATAGAGGTGTAATATATTGGATAAAACATTAATGAAATCATTATATCAAAATGTGATAACAAAAAATATAAAAATCAATATTAAGACATGATGTTGAGAAAGAAAATGGTTGATCACAAAGTTTGTGAGTACTTAAGTTTTCATCCTTACTTAAGATTTCATATTTGTTGTGATCTTTATATTTAAATAATTAATTTAGATTGATCCATGGATGACTTATAATAGGTTCTAACATACAAGGAATATCTAATTGAAGAATTGATCAATATTGAGTTAAGTATGGGTTGCACGAGTATATGTTGGAGTATCGATATTTAATTGAACAATTTGAAAGTAACTATGTTGTTTAACTTCCCTCATTTTATAATTAATGGAACAACTAGAAACCTTTTAGATTAATTATATAGACTATGTTTTTTCATGGTGTATTGAACATGCAGGAAACAAAATATAGAGTGCAACCAATAGAAGAGGTTTTAAGAAATGACATGCAACATGGTTTCGAAAGAATTTGTATGGTTTATGAAATAGTTGCTACTTTATTACTCTTTTTATTTATGAAAGCATGTATATTCTACTATATAAATTTAAATATACTTATTACACTTTATTTCTACAATTGTAGATGGAACATGAAGAGGTGAAACATCACAAATAAGTTGATCAAGAAAATAGTAGGTTAAATAACCAAAGCACAATATCGCCTACAAGTGATGAAGAAATGAGATATGCACACAACTCAAGTGATGATAGGAGTTCAAGTGATAAATGACAATTGATAAAACTAAATGTTGCTACAAGTTGTACATGTTTTAGAATGTTTTCTTGTGAAAATCAAAGATTTTGTTTAATGTACTCGATATATTGTCCCAAGTGCATGAGGACATGTTACCAACAAGTGTAACAATTATATATTATTTTCATTTTTATTATTGTGGACCTTTAGGTTGTCCCATTTTATAAGATGATGGATGTCTTATTCATTTATAATAAAACGAGGTTCTTATTTTATTGCAATGTTGAATGTTGTAAAATTTTAGGTTGATAATTAATTAGCATATGGATTATTTACGTTATTATAAATAATAGAGGTGTAATATGTTGGATAAAGAATTAATGAAATCATTATATCAAAATAAAATATAAAAATATAAAAATCAATATTATTATAAAAAAATATTTGATTTGGAGATGATTAATTTAAAATTTGTAAAGAAACCAATTAATTAAAATATGTACATATTGGTGCATTGTATTCTTTTGAATTCGCTAAATGAAGGTGGATGCCATAAATTATACATCGATGCATTTTTATGATTCGTATACATGAGTGCCTATTAATTACATTGAATCATCAATCCTAAAAATTGTGAAGAAGTGTGAGATGCGGTGTTAATATGACAATTATGAAGATACGACCAATGGTCGACGATGTCAACACCTCATGTTTCTCTCCCATTTTGAGGATGGTGGCCAATGCTCATTTTTATTATGGGATTGTGTATCCCAACAAGGGACTCCCAGTTGAGTATGATGGTAGAGGATGTTCAAGATCCTAGTATAGATGATGTGAATGGTTTTCTTAACTCATTTGTGTTAACAATGATGGTAAAGGACAATCGTAAATTCTCCCTTTCTATATAAAATCACACAACGTTGTTAAAGGAAAGTTACTATATATATGCTCGAGATTCTATTTCTATCACTAGGGTGAATCTTCCCCAATCGGTCTCAATTTTTTTAAATTTCCGTTGTGTGCTTGGGTCCTTATCCCTTATCAGCATGCCTCATGAACAAGGGAGATTTCGTAGAGGAAGTGGCATTTTCCATGGTTTTGATGGAATAAATAAGAGTTCTACCTCCATGGATAGTGATGGAGACAATGATAAAAGAATTATCGACACCCAAATCGATGGGAAACACCAACACTCTAACCAAAAAGAAATTTCACATGAGCAACGAAATAATAAGGAAGATGTTGACTATTGGGGCTACATGGTGGAATGGGATGAATTGAGTCAGGCTGTTGATATTAAGGACATAATTGCAGCCCTAGAAACCCACTCAACAACCGTCGCAAATGAGATGCATAAGACTCCACCTTCAGTTGTAGGTGACGGTTCGTCTCCCAATGACGATGGTGACTACAAAAGGATGTCCAAGGATGATTCCTGAAACTTCAACTCTAATGGTGATGCTTGCAATGCTTGATTCTATGAGGATCACTTAAAGCTCATTTTTGAGATGAGAAGTGTTATGGATGAACCTAAATTCACGAAAGAGATAATGTAAAGGAAACTCAACATGTTGTTGGACCTTTGCACTGCTCTCTAGAAGCGTCACAAGCACAAGGAGCAACTTCATCAACAAGTCATTATTCATGAATGGAACAATATGAATAGTCATAGTCAAATGGGAAAAGTCTTAGAGGACTTGGGCCTCCAGTCGGATAAGTAACTATCTGGATGTTCAACTTCTTTTATTTTAGGAATATGTTCCTTTTTCTTGTTATAGTAGTAATAGCTTAAATATTAGGAAGTCACATTGTCAAAGGTTTTTAAATTTTGGCCCTTGGGGTCTTTCTTTACTGTTAATATGGTCATGGTGTTTGGGTTAGTTTTGTTTTTTGGTAGCATATGTAGTAGGACCCAAAAAATGTACTCTAGTTTTTTATCAATAGAAAGTAATACAAGCTAACTTACAATTTTTTTTTATGAAAAAACATTGTTGCTTTAAATGGTCTAACATACAATTATATTTATCGTTTCAAAATATTACAATGTGATATATTACAATATGCACTTGTGATTTACATATAATATATGCATTGATGATTTAGATATAATATAAACTATTGATGCTTTACATATAATATATCCATTGATTCTTAGTAACAAAGATTGATTCTTACATCTCACCTCAAATGTTTGAAATCTCACATCCCTTCAATGCATATGGTAATATAAGCATGCCATAAAAAAAATGAAATGACCCAATACATAATATTTATATGAGCATCGGTGCGACATATATAAAAAAAAGACAGAATCGATGCATAATAATTATATGAGCATCAGTGTGACATATAACAAAAAAAGACAGAACTGATGCATACTAATTATATGAGAATCAATGCGTTTTAGGTTTATGTATGCACTGGTGCACGTTAAATAAACATGTACCAATGCATGTTATCAATACAAGCACTGAAAAAAAAGCCTCTGCTAAAACCTTCTCCCACAAATGCTTTTTAGTTAGAAGGAACATCCATTAAAACCTATGCTATGAATAATGGAGATTGTAGACAAAGTTTTTTTGAAATAAATTTCAATATTGTATCACTAAAAACCTCTTCTACATAGTGTTTTCCAATATTTTATTTAAGATTAACATTAAAATATATTTTGCTATTTATATTTAATTTTTAAATACATGGAGAAAATTATACATTTTAAGAAAATTTAATTTCATATTGAACATTAAAAAAATTACACATATTAAAATTTTTTTATAAGAAAATTGTTTTTATATATATGTTTTGGATATAATTTTTTTGACAAGTTAAATTAAAATCGATTTAAAGTTTTGGTTCTTACAAAGTATTTTTTGGGACTAAACTTCGCCTCAAAGATTCTTTATTATTGTGAGTTTAGAGGATCTATCATTCTTATTTTAAAATTCAATATTCCTCCCATTGAATGTACGCGTGTGATTAGGTACTTATAAAGTGCAAGCACAAATTAAGTCACTAAAGGCTCAACCATTAGTTAAACTGTTAGTAAAATTCCCTAGTTCGGTTAGACTGAAATATGATTTCTTATCTTCAAAATAGGTTGGATTAGAAATGTGATTTCTTAACGTCAAGACTCAAAGACAATGAGAAGGTTACACTCCACGATATTAATATTATTAAATATACAATTATTATTCTTTAACTAAATTTAAAGAGAAAAGATGAAATATCAATACAATTCAAAAGGTGAAGTAATAATGAAATTAAATTAAGAAAAAGTTGATTATATATATATATATAAACACATATGTCAAAAATAAAGATAAAACTAAAACATCTTAACAAAGAATTTGAAAAATATGGGAATAGTAAAATAAAGAATAAAAAACATTTCACTTAAAATTTCAATTACATGAATATTAAATTTAATTTCATAAAAATAAAATAATAAAAAATTATTATTAGCATTTTTAGCCCATAATTTCTTACTCCAGACTTTTCAAACCAACGTTAGGAAACTCTGATGAGGCTTTTCATGAATGATTTACCTTAAAAAGGTTAGAAATTTACATTTGTAACAAAAAAAAAAAAAAAAACTCCCACCTTCCGATTGAATCATTTATGTTTCCATCATATCTTGTGGATCCGTAAAGATTCACAAAATGGCAATTTAGGGGGTATTTGGTGTCCCATCTAGAGCATTAAGGTGATTCCCTTATGTTTATGGATAGATAAATTACCGATTTTAAAGTTGATTTAAAAGGTTATGATTGAACATTTTATGAATGAAAACATATTAAGGAATTTGATAAAAAAGTGATTATGAAGGGTTTTTTTTTAAATATAGCAAACTATCCAACCATACTAAAATGAAATAAAGTAAATTTGTAGCAAAAAATAATGTCAAAAAATAAATTAGGGTTAAAAAAAGTATAGGTTATTTTTTTTTATTTCAAGTCAAGTTTTGCCGTAAAGATTAACTTAAGGTTAATTAAGGAGATATTTTTAGGTCCCATCAATATTTTTCAAGTATATTTGACCATAAAAAGAGAACAAGGAAATGCCACCACTCTAAACTATTAGACTTTTCATGCAAGATCTCTAGGCCTCTCTCCTACTATCCTAAAAACTCACATCCATCCTCAAAAATTGTCTACCATTTGACTGTCCTAAGCTATTTTTGCAGCCCCAACCTACTTAACGTTGACCTATTTTCATACTAGCTCACCCTAAGATATCTCCCCTTTCATGCCTAGGCCATTATCTCCCTAACGCAAGGCCATTAACCCTATCTACTAAACATTTAGACACCCCACGACTACCTACAGAAACCCTTACTGCTGACTGTCCTGAAGTCTTAATTTAAGACCCTATTCCACTTTGACACACCCCTAAAAACAAACTCACATACCTCATAGTCACTCTACCTAAACCGCCTCCCAAACT
>JZKD02S0795141.1:20793-43539 GCA_000966675.3 Picea glauca
TTAATTAATCATCAATAGATATGAACAATTAATTATTAATTAATTAATTAATTATTATTATTAAGAAATAATCATTGTTTAACTAAAACATATTAGGACAGTCAGATTATCTAATTAATTATACTTAATAAACCCTATGCAACTATTTAACCAAGGTTGTTACATTTGCACACTTAAGTGAATATCTTGTTGTCACATACATTTCCTTGGATCATTCATTGAATATCTCTTGGATGAGTTTACATGAAAGAGTGTTTCATTATTTCATTGTATGTAGTTTTTGTCATATCATGGTCTATGTGAAATCTGAGATATTTTCACTCTTTGTTGTTTTCAGAAATAAAGAATCTATGTACACAGATGAAAGATGGGCCCTCAATTGGCAAAGTTGCCATTGGTAGGTTGTTTAACTTAGTTAAACATGAAGGAAAACATGTAACAGACTGTGATTTTATGGAAAAGTGGACACCAATCTATTTTGGCTCTACTCACTATACTGATATTTTCCTGGATGAAATTTAGAAAATGGTTGTTGAAATTGGTAAAATAAGTATGTTATTAACTCTTTCAATAATATAGGTTCAACATTGATTTATCATGAAATAAAATTATTTTCCTTGCATGAAAAACTATTATGGGGATATTGGCAAGTAGTAATCATAGTTCATAATTGTTTTTCAGCCTAATTGTATCTGAAAATTGTGAAATATTAAAATTGTCTCCAGATAGATTATTTGTATAACTAGCAAATGCACATATTTTAAGTTAATACATTTCATAGGATTTCTATGTTTCTTATTAATATGCACATTGTACATAGCTATGCCTTCAATTGGTATTTCCATCTCGATGAGATATGTATTAAAATTGGTCATATGTTGGATGTGACTATCAACCTCCTAGGGCTTGTATTAGGCTCACGAAGGCTGACTATCTTCTTTACATGTCGTTGTAGTCTTCAAGAATAGAACCACATTCCTCAGACTGTTTCCCCCCCTTTGGTGTCTTAGAATTCTTAGGCTTTTATAGCCTTTACATCAAGGTTTCAAGATCCTAATTTAATGGATCTGAAATACCAAAAATAAACATAATCAATTTGATCTTTTAGCATAAATGATCCAATCTTACCATCATAAGTCGAATTTGACAACCTAGAGAATTATTTGGCAGCTTGTTGGTGAAAATTACAGATTTCGAAATCTGTTTTTGATGGCTGGGTGATTTCTGTCAAGAATAAACATGTCATTTGGCTTCATTCCCTTACCATATGCCTTCAAAACTTGATGAAGAGGATGATCTAGCTTCTGATAATTATTATCTTTAATTTGAGATCATTCCCACAGATTTTGGAAATGGAACAACGCGATCTAGGCAGAAAGAAGACTGATCTAGACTCTTCAGAGCTTTCGGTGGCTTACTAGTCGTGTATTTTGACTTTTAGCTGCCGAAAGTCAAAGATTTTCGGTGGCTCATTACACTGCAAATTTCACATTTAGCCGCCGAAAGATAAAATTAACCTTTGGCCTATTTTTAGAGGTGAACTCCTCATTTTATTGAATTTATGTGAATTTGAGCCTTTCTAAAAAACCTCTAAAAATTTAATATTTAAAAATAAAATTATTATCTTTAATTTGAGATCATTCCCATAGATTCTGGAAATAGACAAACGCGATCTGGGAAGAAAGAAGACCGATCTGGACTCTTCAGAGCTTTCAGTGTCTTACTAGTCATGTATTTTTCCTTTTAGCAGCCGAAAGTCAGAGCTTTTCAGTGGCTCATTAAAATGTAAATTTCACATTTAGCCACCGAAAGCTAAAATTAACCTTTGGCCTATTTTTAGAGGTGAAATCCTCATTTAATTGAATTTATGTGAATTTGAGCCTTTCTCAAAACCTCTAAAACTTTAAGATTTTAAAATAACTCTTCTACCTAATGATCCTCTTATCATGTGATTTGGGAAATATTAGCAAGTGATTTTTGATCGCTAACAGAACCCCAACATTATTCCTGTGTGAATGGAATATTTGTTTTTGAAAAAACTCCAACCTTAGTTGCTCTAGCGACAAACCTGTTCGTCTCTTGTATAGCCATTTGGTCGCTTGACTAAGTTTGCTAGGGTTGTCTTGGTCTCTCTTGGGACTAATATTAGTCGTTAGACCAACAAATATTAGTTGTTAGACCGACTAACATTAGTCTCTAGACCGACTAATTATGGTTTTTAGAGTGACCAAGGTTATGTTTTCCTTAGAGATGCTAGTAAGGCTTGCGACTAAAGTGGGTCGTTAGACTGACTAACATTAGTTGCTAGATCGACTAACTATGGTTGCTAGAGTGACCAAGGTTATGTTTTCCTTAGAGATGCTAGCAAGGCTTGCGACTAAAGCGGGTCGTTAGACTAACTAATTATGGTCGCCAGAGTGACCAAGTTTATGTTTTCCTTAGAGATGATAGCAAGGCTTGCGACTAAAGTTGGTCGCTAGACCGACGAAGATCCATGTGTGGTCACTAGACCGACGAATTGATTATGATGAACAAAAAAAACATCTTGGTCACAACAACGACCCTATTCTGATGAAACTTCGTCGCTACTTCATCGCAAACACGTTCAAATTTAGTAGTGAAAATAGGTTTTCAACATCATTATATATATATATATATATTATTTTCATTTTCATATATTTTTTATTTTGATGTAGGAAAATATTATAACTAGGGAACTTAGCAATGTAAGAAGGATGAGTTACATTATTGAGTGGGCTAGGTGTGGGTGGAGTGGGAAGTTGGTGGAGGAAATAAGTGATTTGAATTTAAGATTATAAATTTCATTGACTTCAACATGCATTTTCCCTCTAATCTTCTTAAGGTGGAAAGAAGAAACTGCATGAGCATATTGTGGTGCTCGTGAATAAGCATGAGGAGTATAAGATCGAATTGAATAATTGATCAGTATAAATGGCATGGTTTATGTAGCAATGGGGATTAAGTTCTCTTTACTTTTGTATTCTCTTGATCTTCACATCAATTCTTCATTTATGTCTTTCACCATCCATCAACAATTTTGATAAAAAGTCCCAACAATTGGAACAATTCTGTAACAAGTTCCTAGAAACTTCAAACATGGTTCATTTAAGGACTCAAAATGACATGATGTTTCACTTTTTATTCATTGGATGGCATGGTGATATGACCTTTTCAAAAATTGTATTCAAAATCACTCGTTCATAAATTGACCTTCTTGGTCCTTCGATGACCTACAAAAAACTAGTACTTATTTGCAATAAAAGGAGAGACCAAGGAAGAAGAGAAGTCTATGTGATTTCTTCTTTCAAGAAAAAAGAATCACAAATAGTACATATGAAATAGATCCAAGGAAAGATAAACAAAACAAATTCATTTTTTACTTGTTTAGGAGTGGTGGCCAACCTAGCCTACCCGACAATATTTTGTTGATAAAATATTCATTTGAGGCCCGATTGGAGTGATTCAGAATAAAAATGAAATTATATTCATAAGGATATCTCTATTATAAACAATTTTTGAAAATTCCATGATATGATATGCCAAATATTCTTAGGAACAACCTACATGATGTAGTTTTTTTCGAATTCCTGCATAGACCAACATTCACTATTTTGAGTACAACTTTTTCATTTGATGACATACTGATATGATTCAAATTGGAGATGAAAATATATTCATATATGTATCTCCATTAGAAACATGTTTTGAATACAAGAATAATTTATGGGTCAAATTTGCCATTGAACAGACTATACAACACCGTTTTAGGAGTGCAGATTTATGATAGGCAATTAGTATTTAGGGCATAAATTTCTCGTATAATATCAAAATGGAGTGATTCAAATACAATTTTAAACTATATTCGTATTAGAATGCACCATAAAAATATGTTTGAAATATCTATCCATTTAGGCATCCAAAAAGTACTTGTCCTAACTTTGTTGCTAAGTTGCCTACTCTACATTGAGTCAATGTTTTGGTCATATATTTTTCATTTGTTATATAAATTGAGTGATTCAAACTATGTTAGAAACTATATTTCAAGGGATATTTTGTACAAAACTATTTTTTAAAATATAGCCATATGATATCTCAAAACATGACTCTCCCAACTATTTTTTAATTGAATTAATTAAGCCAACAAACCACAACAACCCATTTCTCAAAAATGATGATCTAGATATGCGTAATTTTTTTAGGGATATAATTTTCAATTTAAGGAATCCACATACCAAAAATAACAAAAATCCAAAGCCTAGATTGTGTTATATGACCTATACAAGATCTGGAGCAAAATGAAAAACGACATCTAAATCAAGAATGAGAAAAAAATCAAACATTTAGTCAAAATGTGGTATGATAGTAATGGGATCCTGACATAGACACCATGTGAGTCCAAAAAGTGCTCCATTACTTATGAAATGGTTGCCACAATTTTTTTGTTGAGCATATTTTCATTGATGTCAATAATGCCAAGGATGGTGTTGATTGTAGGAGTGAAACAGAGGAATAAGGCCCAAATAGATGGTTGATAAAAAAACATAGTGTTTGCAGACCAATGCAGTGATAGAACTATAAACCAACGCAGTGGTTGATGGAACAACACAATGTTTGATAGAAAATTGTAGTAAAAATTCTATTGAAGAACAAATCGATTGCACATATTACATCTAGGCAAAGCTTCACCAGATCGACGATTCTCATCGATCATCCGTTGGACCTCGAAAACAAGAGAATACGTGTGTTTCAGAACCTCTCTATTAGAGCTTCTATCAACCATATACTCCAACGCTAGTACTCCAAAGGTGAAATCTAACCTTTAATCAGAAGAGATCTCGAGCGAATCTGGACTGTTCATCACAGGAAAGGCCATCGAAGTGACTAAGTCTGAAGAGACTTCGACGAAATAAACTATGAGTCAACAAGAACTATTGATCCATCGAAGTAATATCATGAAGAGATCTAGACCATCCATCAAAGTAAAATCAATGAATGAGTCCTGGAGAGAAACTCCAAGTGATGGTGAGCCAACTCGGATGTCAAGTTAGTTGTCATGTCAGATCCAAGTAAGAAGAAAGGATGAGGCCATGTGTCAAACTACCAAGTCATCACGATGTACGAACAAGAGATGGAGGTAGTGATGATGTCATAAATTCGTCAGTGCACATTATCCATGACATCAGCATGACAAATTGTGATAGATCGACTAACAGAATGAGATGGATGTTAGCGTGGATGCCAGACTATATTAGGAGTGACATGTGTCAACTAATGATTGTATCAAACAAGAATGGGTCCAGTTTGTTGTATTTCTTCATCCTAGTCATTGATTTATAATGGTGAGTGAATCTCTACCATTCATTGGAGAGGCCCTGTCAGAGAAAACTATGTTAGCAACAACATAGGAATTCCGACGAAGGGACTTCGAAAGAGAACCACAACCACCTATTTGAATAAGTATATATCAATTGTTCATCTCAAAAATACTCGTTGGAGTGGATTAAGTAGCAATGCTCCCATGAAAGAGCTATGAGGAGCAATCAGAACCGTCGTTCGACATGAAATAAATATGCAATCTCGGTCATAGATCAATGTGGTAACCATATGACCTTCTAACATACAGTTAGAATGACATGAGGTAACCAGTGTGCATTTTGAGAGAGCAACAAAATTGGAACCATTGATTTCAGACTGCGAGGACCATTAGATCTATCACAGTACGAGTTTTCGGAGGAAAGATGATGCTTAGTATGTTGTAGATTGAGAATTGTTTGTTGTTATGAGCACATATGGTGTGAGGCAAAGCATGCTTCTGATTTGTTGATGGTGACTATAACTAAGGAGGATAATTCAGTTCACCCTTATGGACTCATGGTCAGGCTAGGGGGTGATCAGGACAAGTGATTGTGGTTGTTTTGTTATATGGTTGGGTGAAATATGGTTATTCCATTTGTTTCCCAACATCATCCTTTTCAGATATGTATCTCAGTTGTGTATTCAAACTGTTGATATTATGCTATTGATGTTTTATTATAGATTTTATACAATGGATTCCATATCTTATGTTAATTATACTTAGAGGCAATTCTGTTGAAGTGAACTCTATAGACATAATCGTATGTATGGGTTACCACTATGTAAAATATCTATAGTAGTATGTTATTAAGAGTGAGTATATATATATAATATAAATGTAAACAAACTGCATTACATTTCTGTTATTTTGCTGAGTAAATTAATAACATTCCCATTGCACACTACGTCTATTTAAATCAAGAAAGACATCAGATACATTAGATCATAGGTCACTTGACGAAAATGTATTTATACATATTTGTTATAGTCAATAGATCGAAGATCAAATATTACAGTTGAGTTCGTTAAACACCAGAGTCTCCATAACTAGTCTAAACAAAGACTTAAAAGTACTACTTGAACTGTTTTCAAGTGCGCATGGACCAGTGAAGAAAAATTGGAACTCAAATACCTTTGATGGACGGTCAATCTTCTTCACCAAGTGCACTTCTTTTTTCAACCTGCAAAAGAGTAAGAAATAGCATTAGAAAATCTCCATTTTTCAAACATTAAAGAATGAATTAAATAAAAGAGTGAAATCTTACTTATCTGAGATCACGATTGGAGATCAAAGGGTCTTTGTTGCTTTGCAAAGTAGACGATCCATGACCCAGGAGGGCAGATGGATGCGTGATCCATCTGATGGGTTCCCTCACAAGACAAAAGGGACCCATCATCAATGTATAAACATGAGAGAACTAATTACTTGCATTAGCAATGGAAATCATAAAAAAAATTAAACTCAAAATTAAAGAGAACAGATTTAGAAAAGCTCAAATTGGAATCAACGTGTTAGCATTGAAAGTTACACTTTGACCGCTAAAGTGAAAGTAGAGTACCCATCAAAATGTTTATGAGATAATTCTTAAAATGTGGTGTCAAATGGATAAAACTCAGTTCAACAATGTCAAAAAACGGGAAAACCTGGATGAAGTGCATCAACAAAAGAGGTCTTGTTTGACTTGGTTCATGGTTTTGAGGATTAGTGTGGATCAGAGGAAGGCTCAGTAAGAAACTGAAGTGAATCTACCACTAGCTTTAGGATATGCCAGCAGACAAACAAGAGAAATGCTTCAGATACAAGAACTTCTTAAAACCAAGAAAACAAAACTCTGAGAAAGCTACAACAATATAACAATCAAATATCCATTTTCATATAGCTACAAAACATCATTTGAATTCTTCAATGACAATAAAATTTCAGAGTGAGAGAGATTAATATGGAAAAAAGAAAGCTAACTTCCATTAAACAAGATTTCATCAGATTTGATACATCAAAACCAGAGTAGGATTTGTTTCATTAAAATCACTAAAAAAGTATTTTACATCAAGCATTCAAACTTGAAAAATTAAATCAATTTTAAAAGGGTGGATCAACAAGGAAGATCAAGAAAAGGAGAGAGAAACAAACTATCAGCAAAAGCATTCCATTGGGCATGGATTCAACACATCCTACAGATCAAAGGAACTCAAGATCATACCAGACCAAAGGGATATAATTAATGGATGAAGGTATAAGAAAAATAACAAAAAGAATAATATCATCAAGCAAATATCCTCTCTGCAAAAATGACTTAAAAGATTACTAGAACGAAGATCATGAAAAGAGGAAATTACTACAAATCATTTGTAGCTCATGAATCTCCTACCTCATGAACAACCATTGATCTTCAATGCCTGCAATTCCATTCAAGCAATATGATAATATAAAATGATAATAAATAACACAAATTTTGATAAACAACTCGTGAATCTCTAATGGCAGAAATGTTAATTACAACATGCCCTCAGGCTTACAAATGAGCAACTCAACTGCTCCTCTAGCTCTCTCCTCTCTTGGATCATGAATCCAACCCATTCTCAATATCTCCCTCCATTAAATACAAAATAACCTCCAAACATCCTTAGGAGGTCGAATCCCATATCTTTCATTGGATTCTAGGCCTTGGAGATAGGTGGCAACAGTCAAAGAGACAAAAACCAACAAACTACAATTTTTCAGGAAATTGTTGGAAGTCATTAATAAATTGTTTCCAACTCACTGCCTGAAGTATTTAATGGAGATAAAACTTAAGTGAAAGTGTCCATTGACATCTAACTGATCCATGAGAAGTTATTCGAGCCCTCCTTGATAGGTGGCAACCTCCCAACAAGGTGAATATCCAACAACTATGCAAAATAGAGAGTTGGAAACACATTCTGCAATGCAGTGGTGTTTTAATCGTTTCTCTCAAATGCCATATTGGGTCAGGATGAAATTTGGTCAGGAAGTCAACACGGATATCATCTTCATCCACAAAATATTTTAGAGAAACCCACATCACCGTTTTGGATTTATGATCAAATATGTAAAAGAAGCTTCTACAGGAAATTCCCAACGAATTCCACAACGCCTGTCTCAATTCGCAGCACCAAAGGAAAATAAAGTATCCAAACCCTTTCCCAACCTCGAAACAAGAAAAAAATCTCATGAAGTACCTCATGGCTATGAGGTTGATGATGGTAATTTCAGATTTGCACTTATATGCCTAACCTCCAACCCTCTTCTTCCACTAGTTTGTAGTGTCAGTTCACACCGCCAAATCAAACATAGCTTGCACACTTTAATGGATTTATAGTGACAAAGGGGATACTTTGAGTACAACCATGGATGTGTGACCTATGTAGGTAATGATGCAAAAGAAAACAAGGTGTGACTCATGAGGGCTTATCCTTATCATGATGGATAATCTCATGACATCAAAACCGATACATCCTATGTGTTAACACAAGGAACATGTTTTCCACAAAAAATCAGTATTGTTCAAATACCCAACCCATACAAGAGACCAACAAATGTTGTAAAGAGACTAATGTACTAAAAACAGAGTTATTCTTTCGCACAGATGAAATCCCGTCAAAGTTAGGGCTTACAATAAAGAAAGAATGCAAATTTAAATAGTAACATATATGCATACAATGAAATCTGGAAAAAATTATATATATGAACTAAACACATTAAGACATTAAATCATGAAACACCACAGAGGCACAAAGGAGGTGATCTGAGTGTACAAAGTTTTCCAGTGAGAATCTTTCCTTTAAAATTTTAAATGTGTTAAACAAAACCCCGCAATTTTGTGCCATGAATATTCATCGTATGAACAGAATTTGAATGAATGCTTTTCTTATGACCAGATAAGAAGACCCTGTATTTTAAACAAAGTTGTCGCATGCAATACTATCTCAGAATTATAAACAGATTAAATTATAATAGTCAAGCTAATATTAAAAAGGGTGAGATTGAAATAGCCATGGGTATTAATAGAGACACAGTAATTTTCCTTCTCGATAAGGATCAGCCTTAACCACGATTTTCACGCAAATAAACGTTGTTTTCAATGAATAAGGATCTTCCACCTTGCCATATAAATTATAAAGTGAAATAACAATACATAGTGAAAGTAATGAAGTCTGAAAACATATTCACTAAGAGTTTGAAACTGTAAACAATCAAGTCTGGGATTGTCTTAGCTATTTTCAACATTGACCTTCACCCAGGTCTTGAAGGTTTCAGTGCCCCCTTACACAGTAACCCCCAAAAAAGGTTTACCCTATGTAGTTTGAAAACCACATGTGAATAAATATTTTAGAGAGTAGTTGTATTATAAATAAATTATACAAAGAGACTTTTTTTTCCATAGAGGATTACATGATGCTTAGACGAAGGATAAAACCTATAAATAAATTATAGAGAGAGACTATCTTTTCCACAGAGAATTACACGATACTTAAATAGAGGAGGAAACCCACATAAATTATGCCATGTTTATATATGAAAAATAAAACTACTCTTCAAAGAATATTCAATGTATAGATGGAGGAGATAACACACAGGGATTACATTGTATTTAAAACACACGGAGTTTTCTTTTGGCAGAGAGCATACGTCGCCTAGACAGGGAGGGTATTCCATAGAGAGTGTATATTTACACCAGACAACAAACGCTTTTCAAAGGTTTTTGTACAGGAATCTAATTTTCTCAAGAAGGGATTCACACTGAGCACCAACGCAAGGGAACAACACTTCATCATAGAAGAATTTATCTAAATATTTCATAGAGGGATAGTAGAGTAATTACCATGTTGTGTTGATACTTCACAGAGCCAAATACTATCTCTAGGATCGAATACTTCATAGAGCCGAATACTATCTCCAAGGTCGAATACTTCACAGAGCTGAATACTATCTCCAAGTTCGAATAATTCATAGAGTCTAATACTATCTCCAAGGTCGAATACCATCACAGGGTCGAGTGATAACACCAGTTGCAAAGTATAAACATGAAAATGACCAAGTGGAATAGACTCATGAGATTAGTTACGAAGGGAGTAATGGCATATCGAATCCCCAGAGGTGGGGAGGAGTGTCGGGTACACCACCCCACTCCTGTCCATGTGAATTATCTGAAGTGTCAAGCCCATAGTGGGAAGTTCTCTATAGTGGCAGGCCTAGAGCGTACTAGGTTGGTCAGTCTGCCATTAATGAACTCGCCCTAGAGTAAATTCCAAGACCAAACTTTGGCCTAGGTCTAGAACAACTTGGCGTCCACATAAAACCATTATCAAAGTCACTTAATTACTGTAGTAGACAGGTAACCAAAAGGTCGAGTGATTGTTAACCGTGCACTGGTAACTTCTTACATAACTACTACTATATATCATATGCTACTCATGAACATATACTTTGGAGGGTGTTTAGTATGGTAGTTAATGTTTTTATGGTAGGTTCTTCACCCTAGCACGAGGGCTATATTCTATGGTGGTTATGTCTCCTAGTCCACTAGGGTTATAACATCATAGTCACTTTTCTTACATGAAGACTCTACATAAGTAAATCCTTAATTTCATATCATAGGTTATAACATTTGATATGGTCAACATGGGTATGATGTAATCTTGTTATATGTGCAATAGACTTTATACTGTGGACTTGTTAGTCCTAGTTAACCTTTAACAATGCGATCATATGTGAGAAATTCAAGTACAATACCAGGATATCATAGATTAGGAGTTAATCTAATGAAAATGCCATGACTTTATAGTAGCAGTAAGTTTTATTTGGACATTAAACCTATCACATATCCTTTTAGGATGTTTAGTCTAACAGAGTGAAATTTTTATATGATTAAATGGTGACTTAGAATTTTTAAGGAGATATATTCTTGTGTCACGAAGGTTCAACGAATTATGAATGTTATTTTCCTTATCAATAATTTTTTATTTTTTTTTAGCGAAATTTGGGGTACATTACAATGGATGAGTGTTAAGGTCCCAAGGTTCCGAAAGGAACTCCTATTGTCTCGATAAATGAAATCGTAGATCGACAGGCAAAGATCAAACGAAGAAATTTCCAGATGGAACTTGCACATTAAAACTTATATGTGTAATTATGTGTGATAGAAGAAAGTTAAAATATCAGTTTCAATGGAGGGATTTGTAGCTCGACCTAAAGGATAATTGATGGACTCGAGCCAACCAAACATGATCTATAAATGGATGAATTATTAAGGAATAAATCACTATAAATAAAAATTCCCTAATCAAGCTAAGTGTGGTGATTGGATAAGGAGAAGGGGTATGGAAATGCAAGTTAGAAGTAAATAGTTCATATCTCATGAACTGCACAAAGAAGGAATGAAGACCGAAAATTAAATGAAGACCAAAAATTCTGCAGGGTTGTTTGTTGAAGTTTAAGAGGATTGGTGTCCTCATCTAGTTTGGTGCCTAAAATTATTGAGTTGGTGCTTGATAGGATTGGTGCCCTCATCTAGGTTGGTGCCTGAAATTATTGAGTTGGTGCTCAAGAGGATTGGTGTCCTCATCTAGGTTGGTTCCTATAGAGGATTGGTGTCCTCTTTCATTTGCAGGTTGGTTCCTGGAGTTTATGAGTTGGTTCTCATAAGAGGATTGGTGTCCTCACAAAAACATATTCATCAACAAATTGACATTTATCTATAAAACAATTTCAAGTTCTTCACTTATATATCTGTAATTTTTTTGTTATGATGAGTATCTCTCTAATATGAATGCCTGCAACGATAAATGCTAATATGTTTTAAATCAGAGTAAAATGAAAAGAGTTAAAATTGCACAATATTGATTCACTCCCCCTCTCAGTACTACTAACATTCCAACAATTGGTATCAGAGAAGGTTCCTTTAGCAACACTCTAACCATTGGAAGACATATCCCAATAGGTCACATGGATAAACAATAGAGATTATCCTTAAGAAAATCTCCATACTTAGATGGAACAGATTATACCTTCTAGAAAATCACAATGAAAGTGAATTTGCAGTCACTAGGGTATGATGTTTTGGAATGAATTAAGAATGGTTACGAAACCCCAACAAATCCACTTTTTGATATAGGTGAAAAGAATCTCAGGGATAACAATACTTAATCCATGAATCCAATTCTAGAAGGGTTATCAAGATCATAATTCACCAAAGTTATGCATTGTAAATAAACAAAGGAGATGTGGGATAAACCACAAAACACCCATGAAGGAGATGATAAAGTCAAGCAATCAAACCTACAAAATCATAGGAGTCAATTTGAAAGCCTGAAGATGAGTGAAGAAGAAAACATTGAAACATACCTTTTACGTGTAGATGAAAATGTAAACATCTTTAGAGGTTTGGGGGAAACCATAGATGAGAAATTCATTGTGCAGAAAGTAATTAGGTCACTACCTATGAGATTCAATCCTAAGATATCAACCCTTGAAGACAAAAAATGTTTGGACAAACTAATAATGAGTGAATTGCATGGAATTCTTACAACCTATGATATGCAAATAGGAAAAGAAGCACCTAAAAGAGAAGCAGCATTCAAAGCCTCAAAGAAGACCAAAAGAAGAAAAGAAATATCAAGTGACAACTCAAATGATGAGTCTGATGCAACATAAGCCAACTTTGTGAGAAGGATCGAGAGAAGAACCAAAAAATATAAAGGTAATCTTCCTTTTAAATGTTTTAATTACAGTAAAGTAGGACACTTTGCTACCAAATGCCCTCATAATAAAAATAGGGACAATAAAGACAAGGATAATTTTAACTCTAATGAAAGAAGAAATGGTAAAACTCAAAGGAAAAAATACTTCCAGAAGAAAAAGAAGAATCTCTATTCCAAAGAGGACAACTACTCTTCTTCTGAAAGTGATGAAGATATTGAAGGAGATGTTTTGTTCATGGCTCAAGAAACATAGTCCAATGAAGATGAAGATGATAATTGTGTCTCAGAGATTGGAGAAAATGAATATGTGGATGTTTATCTTGAAGTAGAATTACTCTATTCTCTAGATGAAATAAAAAGGCTCAGAAGAAAGAATAGATAGTTGAAAGAAAAATTGTCACATGATTATGATCTGGTTTCTCAACTATAAGAACATAAGAAAATTGAAGAGGAAATAATGAGTCAAATGCAGAACAAAGAAGAAGATTGTGAGAAACTTGAAAAAGAAAATGCTTCCTTAATGAAGGAAATCGATGTACTTATAGCTGAGCTTAACAACAATAATAAATTTGAGAAAAATTCCATGATGTTAGAAAGTATCAGTAACCAAAGATCACCATTCAACATAACTATTCTTGGCAACAATCCAAACCTCACGTTACAAAAAACCAAGGAAGAGCCCATAAGCTATGCTACGACCCTAATCAATCCTATTGAAAGAAATGAGAACACTAATAAAGAAAACTTGGACCAATAGAAGCCAATTGTTCCTCACAGGAAGGATGAATTCAGAAAGGTGATGACACCAAGAAGACCAACTATGAACAAGTATGAATATCTTTTTCTAGGTAACTATTTTTCATGCAACAATTTTATACATAAGACAATAGACTTGAGAGAATATCCAAGAAATTACCAAAGAAGAAATGGAGGCATGTTCAATGCTTCAAGAAATAATTATGTGAACTAAATAAAAAATCTTGTTGACAACATAAACATGAATTTATTTGCTCCACTATTTAACTAGGATATCGAGAGTTATAGATGCCCTAATTTTGGCCATAAATATCAAGATTGAAATAGTTAGACATAGTTCTCTATTGAGAAACATACTGCTGATAGAAATACTACCAAAATCTGGAGCAGGAAACAAGAGAAGAGTTCTTAGGAAGAATGTGATTTAGCAATGCATTCTCAAGACAAACAAAGATATTGGTACATAGACAATGGATGCTCAAATAATATGATTGGTGATAAAACCAAGTTTCTTAATCTTAAAAGAGAGAAGAGAGGAAATGTTTCATTTGGAGATAATAAATCTGCAAAGATAATTGGGAAAGGCAAAGTCAACCTTGGAAGTCAGAAGGCCACAACATAAAACATTCTACTAGTTGAATACTTAAAGTATGAATTTCTAAGTTTCATTCAACTATGGGACCAGGGACACACACTCATTTTTATCTCTCAGGAATGTAAAATAAGAAAAGAAGACACTGGTAGATTAATAGTAACGACAATCAAAACTCCAAACAATGTATTCATTCCAAATACAATTGGAATATAAGTATGTTGTGTGGGACAAACAAATGAAAGTTGGTTATGGAATAAGAGAATGGGACATATAATTTTTGAAAACTTAATTAAGATCAGTAGCAACCAAGCAGTAAAAGGAATGCTTAAAACCATTAGGCCCACAAACCCAATATGTAAACATTGTCAACATGGGAAACAAACTAAAGTGAGATTCAGAAACAAGGAATATTCAACATCAAGACCATTGGAACTCATCCACACTGACATTTGTGGGCCAACCAAATCACAAAGTATGAAAGGTAACCTTTACTTCATGCTTCTCATTGATGATTACACAAGAGTGACTTGGGTAACCATTCTCAAGCATACATAAGAAACTTTTGGGAAGTTTAAAGATTTCAAAGCATTGGTTGAAAATGAAACATATTTGAAGATCATATAATGAAGGAGAATTCACCTCAGATGAGTTCAATAAATTATGTGAATATCATGGAATAATAAGACACTTCTTAGTTGCAAGAAATCCTCAATAAAATGGAGTGGCTGAAAGGAAACACATAATTGTACAAGAAATGGCTAGAGCTATGTCAAATCATGCTAAACTATCAAATATAATTTGGAGAGATGAAATCCACATAGTTGAGTATATTTTGAACATAGCACAACTCTGAGCTAACATTGAAAAAATTCCATATGAACTGTGGAAGGTCAAGTTGTCAAATGTCAAAAACCTTAAAATTTTTGGAAGCAAATGCTACATAAAAAGAGATGCTAATAATCATGGCAAGTTTGACTCCAGATGTGATGAAGGTATTTTCCTTGGGTATTCCTCTCAAAGAAAATCTTACAGATGTTTAAATATGATATTAGATAAAATTGTTGAAAGTGCAAATGTAAGAGTGGATGATGAAAAATTGGAAGGATCAAGATGCAAACAAATGACGAGCCATAGTAGATGCCATTAGAATCTTTCTAGCATTTGCAAGCTACAAGAATAGCAAAGTTTATCAAATGGATGTTAAATATGGATTTATAAATGGAAATTTGGAGGAAGAAGTATTCATCGTACAACCTGAGGGATTCCAGCTGATAGACAATCAATATTATGTGTGAAAATTGAAGAAAACACTCTATGGTCTAAAATAAGCACCCAAAGGTTGGTATTTGATGCTTGATAAGTACCTATAGTACCAAGGTTTCAAGAGAGGAACTACAGAAAGTAATACTTACATCAAAAGAGAAAAAGAAAATTTAATTATCATTGTGGTCTATGTACGCGATGTCATATTTGGAAGTGAATCTGATGATCTGAGTCAAACGTTCTCAAAGAACATGCAAAACGAATTTGAGATGTCCATGTTGGGTGAGTTGTCCTTCTTTCTAGGACTGCAAATCTCTCAAACAAATAAGGGAATATTAATTTCTCAGACAAAAAACATTAAGGATATGTTAAATAAGTTCAACATGAAAGACTGCAAGCCTGTCAGTACTCCCATGACAACATGTTGTAAGTTGAGTAAGGATGATCAATCACCATAGGCATATCAAACCATGTATAGATCAATGATTGGTATCCTTTTATATGTAACTGCATCAAGGCCTAATGTTATGCAATTTGTTGGATTGGTTGCAAGATTTGAATCTACACCAAAAGAATCACATGTGATGGAAGTCAAGATAATTCTTAGATACTTGAAGGGAACAATGGATTTTGGACTATTGTATCCAAAAGGAGAGAGTTTTATTCTAACAACATACACTGATGCAGATTGGGAAGACAATATTAATGACAAGAAAAGAACAAGTGGTGTTGTATTCTTTTTGGGTAGTTGTTTAGTATCCTAGTTAAGAAAGAAATAGTCTTCAATCCCCTTATGCACGACAGAAGCAGAGTACATTGCAACAACATCTTGTTACACATAAATCCTTTGGATGAAGCAAGAAATGAAAAATATTAAGGTAGAATGCAAGAAACCAATTTCTATACTATGTGAAAATACCAGTGTCGTAAGTATCTCCAAGAACCCAATAATGCACTCAAAGACAAAACATATCCCAATCAAATATCATTTTCTGAGAGAACAAGTGAATGATAATATTGTCAAGTTGGAGTATGTCCCTACCAAGGAACAAATTGCGATATGTTTACCAAACCCATACCTAGAGATACATTTGAGTATCTCAAACATAAGATGGGAGTCATACCCATTTCCCAGTGAATGCCTTAGCTGAAAGATGTTGCGATCTCAGTAGAATCAAAATCTCAAGGGGAGAGTGCATATGGTTGCATGTTGAAAAGCAAAATGAAGAGTATCATGTTAGGGGGAGCTACATGAAGACAAAAATATTGGTGGCTACAATAAATAAATTACCCAATATAGAAAACCTTTGCCATTGATGTCAAAGGAGGAGCGAAACAAGATAGGGGGAGCAAAAAGGAATAAAAAAAACTCATCAACACATTAACAGGGGGATAAACTCAATAGTAGAGTTTCCATCAATGACAAAGGGGGAGAATGTTGAGTATATTGTCATTGATACCAAGAATGTCAATGATGGTGCTGATTGCAGGAATGAAACAGAGGAAGAAGGCCCAAATCGATGGTTGATAAAACAATGTAGTGTTTGCATATAAACAAAACGATAAAGCAACACGGTGATAAAAAAATCTAGTGGTTGATGGAACATTGAAGTAAAATTTATATTGAAGAACAAATAAACTACATAGATTAAATATGGGCAAATCTTCACCTGGTTGACAACTATCATCGATCATCCACTGGACCTTGAAAATAAGAGAAGTCGTGTGTTTCAGAACCTCTCTATTAGAGCTTCTATCAACCATCTAATCTGACGCCAATACTCCATGGGTGAAATCTAACCTTTAATCGAAAAAGATCTTGAGCAAATTTGGATTGTTCTTCAAAGACAAGGCCATCAGAGTGACTAAGTGTGAAGAGAATACAATGGAAGAAACTCTGAGTCAACATAAACCATTTATCCATCATAGAAATATCACAAATATATCTAGACCGTTCATCAGAGTAAAATCAATGAACGAGTCCTGATGATAAATTCTGAGTGATGGTGAGCCAACTCAAATGCCATGTCAACTGTCATGTTAGAGCCACATAAGTAGAAAGGATGAGGCCATGTGTCAAAGGGACAAGTTATCATGATGTACGAACAAGAGGCAAAGGTAGTGATGATGTCATAATCTCATCAGTTCCACATCATCCATAATGTTAGTATGAAAAATTATGACAGCTCAACTAACATAATGACATGGATGCTATCATGGATGCTAGAGTGTCCCAGTAGTGACATGTGTCAATTGTTGATTGTATCGAGCAATAATGGGTCCAGTTCTTTGTATGTACTCATCTCACCCGTTGATTTATAAAAATGAGTAGATCTCCACCACTCATTGGAGAGGCCATGTCATATTAAACTGTGTTACCAACAACAAAGGCATTCCAATGAAGGGACTCTGAAAGCAAACAACAACCACCAATTTTAACAAGTAGATCTAATCCGTTCATCTGAGAAGCATTAGTCAGAGTGGATTGAGTAGAAACACTCCGATGAAAGAGCTTCGAGGAGCAATCTGAACCGCCAGTCGACATGCAAGCAAGATGTAATCTTGGCCATAGATCAATGTGGGCCCCATATGACCTTCTCACATACAGTTAGAATGATAGGAGGTAACTGGTGTGCACATTGAGAGAGAGAGACACAATCGAAACCATTGATTTTAGACTGTGAGGATTGTTGGATATATCGCATTAAGAGTCATCAGAGTAGAGTGTGAAAATGTACTCTGACAAAGGAACTCTGAGGAGGGATATAGGATGTAGATAGACAAAACAAAGAGATACAATGACAAACGTAGATCCATCTCAATTGTTGGATCTATGTTAATTTAATTCAAAGAAGGAGAGAGATGCTATAATTGACGTACACGTATAACACAATAATTGGACCACGTGTCATAAGAAGAATGGGCCAAGTATAAACAGACTTCCAGCTTAGAGCCTCGAACTTGAACGTAATTGTGATGATGTCAGTACAACTGTCATGTCATCACCAAGTGGATCATAATGATTGGTCCATGTGCCGACATGTACAAAATGATGGTTAGCTATAGATCTGGGAAACTAGCAGATCTCAACCATCCATCAAAGAGGACATGGTTAGAGTGAAGTTGACAAGCGGACTCCGACAAGCACTTTGAGAACTAATGCCAATTGTTGATCAATGATCCAACGATTGAGGAAATGTTGAGTGTTTCAGACTCACTGTGGTCCCAATAAATACAATCACAGATCGATGGTGGAAATTAAATGGAAACCCTGATCAGATGGTGGATGCATGTTAAGGTCCTGGGGGTCCAACATGCATCCTGATTGTCCCAATAAATGCAATCCTAATTCCATCCCCAACTATGAGTGGGAAGAGGTATCTATGGACTTTATCACTAGACTATCGCTCTCCCAAGTTAAAGGACACTATTTTTATGGTGGTTGATTGTTTAATGAAGTATTCCTATTTCATTCCTTTGACCACCAAATCTATTATTTTTGGAGTTACAAATTTATTCTTCAAGAATTGTTTACAAACTCCATGGACTCCCTCATCGTATAATTTGTGATAGAGATGCCAAGTTTGTTGTTAACTTCTGTCAAACACTTTTCAAATTAGTAAGGGCCACCTTTAGTATAAGCACTACATATCACCCTCAAACAAAGATTCAAACCATCCTTTACATATTGAAGGACACGTTTTCCATGGTTGCATACTGAATGAAGCAGTAGACCAATCAACACTGTTTGGAACACTGCTTTGTAATGGAAAATATGGCATTAGTTAAATTTCAATCTTACAAGTAGACGAATGGAAGCAACACAAGTAGAATCTCTAAACTTGACTCTATAGGGAGTTTGAAGGATGAGGAGGTGGTGTAAGTTTTGAACATCTCAAACAAAGGAAGAAATCATGACTTCTTCTGTGTCATGCTTAAACAAGAAGGTCGATGAGGATGTAGTGACAAAAACATAAATTTCGATGACATACGAGGAAGGAAAGTGGAACTTGAAGGAATTTTGGAGGAATGGGTGAGAAACCTTTGTGGATGGGAAATTTCATAGTACAAGATCAAGTGGATGGGTCTAGACAAGCTAAAGGTAGAATAAGTTTTGGAAACGTATGTAAAGTTGGTTTCAATAGTGTGAAACACCCTTCACTAAGAAACATCTAATAAAAAAATTATTTTCTCACTTTAGATACAAAGTTACATGTTGTGAAGCATATAAAGTTGGTCTCAATGTTGTGAAGCATGCTTCGTTTGGAGGTATGTAATAAAAAAAATTATCTTTTCTTACTTTAAACATAATTATGTTTTAGCTCACGTGGTTGAGGTAGTACTTTCATAATAGATTCTTTTATTATTTAATGTTATTATTGTTCATTTTCTATTAATAATACATTGAATAATTCATTCACTTCAATGATGGGTAAAATTTCCCATAATCTATTCATTTACTTATTTTACTTTTAATGAATAAAATTAATATATAGAAACTTATGACATACATGTTCCTTTGAGATAAGAGAGTTTTAATCAATTAGATTAGATTAAATATATAGAAAAAATAGCTCACTTTAAATGAAAGTAATATACTTTTAATGAATATAATTAATATATAAAAACTTAAAACATAACTGTTTCTTTAGACTAAGGGAATTATAATAATTGGATTGATTAACTATATAGATAATATCTCACTTTGAATGGATGCATTATAATATATAGATGTATTTAATTATTTTATATAACACATTGCAATGCAATGTGTTATATAATATATAACACATTGCAATGCAATGTGTTATATATTATATAACACATTGCATAATTATAATAATTGGATTGATTAACTATAGATAATATCTCACTTTGAATGGATGCATTATAATATATAGATGTATTTAATTATTATTGAAATAGTAAAATTTCTGAATCTATAGTATCTCACTTTGAATGGATACGTTATAATATATACATGCATCTAATTATTATTGAAATAGTAAAATTTCTCAATAATCTATTCATTCATTCTTTAATATTATGAAAAAAGTAAAATTTTCCAATAATTTATAATATCTCACTTTGAATTGATACAATATATAATTTATAATATCTCGCTTTGGTTGAATGGATGCATTATAATATATACATTATCATTAAAATAGTAAAGTTTCCCAATAATCTATTCACTCATTCTTTAATATTAAGTATAGTATATCACTTTGAATGAATAATCTATTCACTCATTCTTTAATATTAAGTATAGTATATCACTTTGAATGGATACATTATAATATGTAATTTATAGTATCTCACTTTGAATGATGGATGCATTATAATATATACATGTATTTCTTTATCATTGAAATAGTAAAATTTTCTAATAATTTATTCATTCATTTTTAATATTAAGTATGGTATTTGGGATTAATACAAAAATATTAAGTATGGTGTTTGGGATTAATACAAAGAGACATAAGATATAAATGTTCCATTAAATTAAGGGAATTTTAGTCAATTTGATTAACTATAGTAAAATTTCCCAATAATCTATTCATTCATCCTTTAATATTAAGCCAATAATCTATTCATTCATCCTTTAATATTAAGTAGGGTGCTTGAGATTAATACATAGAGATATAAAATATAAATGTTCCCTTAAGCTAAGGGAATTTTAGTCAATTTAATTAACTATATAGAAACAATATCTCACTTTGAATGGATGCATAATAATATATACATGTATATGATTAACATTGAAACTGTAAAAGAAATTAAGACAAATGTGGTTTCTTGTTTTTGTTAAGGGAATTTTAGTCAATTCAATTAACTATATAGAAACAATATCTCATTTTGAATGGATGCATAATAATATATACATGTATATGATTAGCATTGAAATTGTTAAAAACATAAGATAGCCTTGGTTTCAAAGTTTTTGAAAGGAGAAGTTTTGTGATTTAGATTTTTTTTTGGGTAATTATTATTATTATTTAGTAAAAAGAATCGGTAGAATTGTAAAATTTTTATTATTAAATTTGTATTTTTTTTATTAAAACAATGGTTCAACGTCCTCAAAAATTTATATTATATTTGGATAGTGCATAAAAGAATTAGTGAAATTACAATTTTTAATTATCAAATTTACAATTTTTATTGCAAAATTAAATTTAGCTACCTTAAAAACTCTTATTATACTTGGATTGTGCGATCTCAATAAATAATCTCACTATTCCAACAATTCTTATAATTACAATATTTTGAATAAAGAATGATTAGAAAAAATAAATAAAAAATCCAAATCTTAACATATTTAAACTAAACATTTTTAATTTATAATATAACATTCAAGTTATCATAAAGTGAAAAATGTTCTGCCAACAATCTTTATCTGGATTACAGATTCGGTCCAAAGAAACAAAAATCAACCTGAAACAAAGTCAACAAAAGTCAACGATTGACTTTGTTCCATACCCGTTGGCCTTTYGATTMTGCCATACTTCTACTTCCTCGTSGTCGACWTTTGCCTTCGRATTCTCGAAAATTCTTTTTGTCCATATTTCTACTTCCTCGTGGTCGACTTTTGCCTTCGTACTCTCGAAGCTTCACTGGTTTGTTTTGAATATAATGAAAATTGAAGTTAGTCATACCAGAACTTCCTCCCATCAATTGCCATTACATGAAAAACTAAATTGGACGGCAGCAGGAGCTCCTATCTTGCCCGTTTACTTTATTTGTATCGGCTTCAACAATCCCTCCAGTGGGGACCTAATCTAATTTTAACTTTTAGTTAGGCTTGTTTATTACATAATAGAAAAAATTCTTCCAAAATTAATAAATGATAATAGAAAATCTTAATTGCCATCCTTCATCAAAACTGACAGCGAGAAATATGAGTAGCAGTCAATTCCATCTATTAATAGAGTGGATTACACGGAAGAAATATTGGGCAATCAAAGTGGCCCCAGATCTGCAGACAAATCAACAAATAAGATCAAAGTCATTGCAAGTAATATCTGGAAAAAAAAAAT
>JZKD02S0795141.1:43549-55188 GCA_000966675.3 Picea glauca
AAAGACATTCTACATATTACAATTCATCGATTAAAGATAGAGACAATTATTTACCATTTCAATGAAATGCATCTTTCTACAGAAAATGTGGTGTCATACAACAAGTGGAAATATGATTTTGTCAAAGACATTGATATTGCAAGAAGATTGGGAGAGGCCAATGAATAATTTACAGTGCACATTCAAATGTATCAATGGATGAACATTGTTAGAAGAATAATGAAGATACGTCTAGAATGTATTAAACTTAGAATATTGTTTTAGAGTTTGTTTGATTGTTATTTAGGAAGATGGTTTGAAATCCACTTAGGTAGGAGTGTGATCAGCTTATAAATGTAATCGATTTATTTGCATAATTCAAGCTGTGTGAGCTCCGTCTCATGAGTGTGCGTTCCTTTGATTTATTATATGGTATCAGAGCTCAGGTGTGTGAGAGTCACCACTACCGTGAGCTATTCGAGGGAGCTATTCGCTGGTGAACGAAACCGTGAGCGTGAGGGATAGAAATGAGCATTGCAATTACTCCAGATTGATGCGTTCTGGGATCGTTGTAGTTGTGCGTTGTAGATGTGCACTGATCTTGCTTGTCCAAGGAGGATCGTCTCCAGCGTGAAGAAGAGGAGCCTGTGCTGCCCGTGTCATCGCTGCCTGTAATTACCCACAAATAATTCTGTTGGCTGAGGTGAAGTCCGTGCCTACGTTCTTGTGTCCATGTTTATTGTTGTCCCTTCTCACCTTTTGTTGGAGCGTTTTCGACTGCACTCGCTAGAGAGACTAGCTGCGTACTGTGATATATTCAACTATTTGTTTGAGTATTTTTTTTTGTGATCGTCGCTGGTGATTGAGCTATCTGTTGGAGTGCTATTGGCGATGTGATTGATTGATGCAGTGTTGTCACTGCAAGTGGATCCACATACCCACGTTGTCCCTTCGTTGTATATGTATGGGTGCTATATATGTTGTCTCTTTACATAAAATCGTGGAGCCACCATTCTTCAATTGTTGTTGCGTGCTGCAATTTCCTGGTATCGCTGTCATTAGTTTTCATCAAAATCATTCCTGCATGGAGATGCGAGAGAAGCTGCCTGTGTACTGCTGAGAAGAAGTTTGTTGGGAGGTAAAATCAAATCCAAGAACAATTTTTTTTTAAATTTTGGTAATAATTGATACGCCTCGAGATGGAAAACCCTCTCGCCGATTCATATTTAAATGAATCCACCAAGCTTGATGGAGAAAACTATGTAAACTGGAAGTTTAAGCTGATCACCATTCTTGAGGCATACAACCTATGGACGATTGTCAAAGGTGATGAGCCCAAACCCACTGTTCGATTCCAGATTGGGATAGACGAGAGATGATTTAAAGACTAAGCTACTATCTATCAAAATGGAAGCTAATGAAAGCATAAGCAATTTTGTTTCCAGAATTAAAGGTTTTAGTGATAAGCTAGGTGACATTGGTGAAATAGTTTCTAGTAGTGATTTAGTAACTGTTGCTTTGAAGGGTTTAGTCCAAGACTATAAAGTCTTTATTTCAACACTCTCAGCTAGACAAATGCCTCCTACATTTGATGAATTGGCTGGGATTCTTTTTCAAGAGGAAGAGAGAATGAAGAATTTTGATCTGAATTTAAGTGGCTCAGATTTGACGTTGATTGCTAGAGGCAAAAGATCACACCGTGGGAAACCGTGGGAAACCGTGGGACAGGAATAGAGGTCGGTTTCAAGCAAAGAAGAAAGGTATGACACATCCTGATTCTAATGTTAAGAGAAATGTTGAATGTGATTATTGTGGAAAACCTGGACATCTTGTTAAAGATTTCTATAGATGAAAGAATCATGAATCAAATCAGAGACAGAGAAGGCATAATGGAAATTTCATGAATAGATACACTTCAGTTAATGATGGATTTAAAAATCTTAAATTGTTTATTTCTGAGGCTACATTGTTTGCTGAAACCGATGATGAGACTGCTTGGTTCATAGATTATGGTGCATCATCTCATATGACTTGTAATAAATAATGGTATGATGAATATTATGAGAAAACTGATGGCACACACATTTACCTAGGAGATAACAGATCACATAAGGTCCAAGGCTATGGAGTAATAAGTGTGAATTTACCTAATGGACAATTGAGACAGATTCATAATGTGATGTATGTTCTTGGTATTAAAAATAATTTGATACATGTTTCAACTATCACTGATAATAATCTAAAAGTGAAATTTGGTAAGTTGAGGTGTGTTGTGAAAGGTGTTCAAAATCACTACAGGGTTGTTTCCATAGGTACTAGGGTTGGTGGATTGTATAAATTGGATGTGACAATGAAGTGTCATGTTGCATTGGCATCCACAACAATGCCAACAAAAGAATAATGGCACCACATGTATGGACACCTAAATTACAATGATTTGATGTTGTTACAATGAAAAACTATGGTAGAAGGTCTTCCTACTATGAAGAATGATCAATTTCCATGTGAAGCATGCGCACTTGGTAAACAACATAGAGAGGAGTTTCCTGTTCATACAGAGAAAAGACAAACATACATTCTTGAATTAATTCATACTTACGTATGTGGACCTAGGCAAACTAGGTCACTTGGTGGTGCTTCCTACTTTCTTATTTTTGTTGATGATAGATCTAGATATACATGGGTCTATTTCATAAGGAGTAAAAGTGATGTTTTTGACTACTTCAAAGAATTCATAACTATGACTCAAAAAGAAACAGGAAAATGTATTAAAGTTCTCAGATCTTATCAGGGTGGTGAATATACATTAGGTGCATTTAAAAGTTATTGCAAATTTCATGGGATCCAACAACAATTTACAGTACCTCATACACCTGAGAAAAATGGTGTCGCTGAGATGTGGGACAAAACACTGGTGGATTGTGCTCACAGTATGCTTCAAGGTAAAAACATTTCTAATGGTTTTTGGGTAGAAGCTATTAACACTGCTGCTTATTTAAAGAATCATAGTCCAACTAAGAAATTAGTTTTCCAAACTCCTTTTGAGATTCTTTGTGGTTATAAACCTGATGTCAGTCATTTAAGAGTATTTGGATCCATTGCCTTTGCACATATTCCAAAGGATGAGAAAAGGAAACTTGATGCAAAGTCAATCAAGTGTGTTTTTATTGGGTATTGTACTGATCAAAAAATATACAAATTGTTTGATCCTAGTTCACATAAATTGTTTGCAAGTAGAGATGTGATGTTTCATGAGAAATCAAATAAAGTTGATACAATGAATGATGCAGATGATTGGCATAATGATAGTGATAAACATGTCAAAATAGATGCAATGGTTAAACATGAACATGAACAGGTATAGGTATATGTTCAAGAATGAAATGAAAGCAGTATCGACACTTCAAGCAATCAGTATACATCAAGTGGAGAAGAGTCACCACAGAGTAGGAGACGAGATGAAAGCAATGAAGGACCAAGAAGGTCATTACGACAAACTCAACCATCTATAAGGTATAAAGACTATGCATTGATGTCTCATGTCATGAATGTTGTAGAACCTGTAAACTATGATCAAGCTAAAGAACATGAAGAATGGATAAATGCTATGAATGATGAATATGATTCCTTTATGAAAAATAAAACATGGGAGTTAGTTGAACTACCTGAAAACAAAGTCCCTATTGAAAGCAAATGGTTGTATAAATCTAAATTCAAAGAAGATGGTAGAATTGAAAAATATAAGACAATATTAGTTGCAAAAGGATATTCACAAAAGGAGGGAATTGATTATGAAGATACTTTTGCACCAGTAGCTAAATTGAATACAATTAGAGTACTCATTGCCTTAGCTACAAAACATAATTGGACATTACATCAATTAGATGTCAAATCTATTTTTCTAAATGGTGATTTAAAAGAAGA
This sequence comes from Picea glauca, assembly GCA_000966675.3. Taxonomy (NCBI): domain Eukaryota; kingdom Viridiplantae; phylum Streptophyta; class Pinopsida; order Pinales; family Pinaceae; genus Picea; species Picea glauca. The sequence continues at coordinate 47,453 of JZKD02S0795141.1, forward strand.
GGTTTATTTGGTTCAACTTGAAGGGTTTGTCAAGCAGGGATAGGAGCATCTTGTCTGTAAGTTAAAGAAAACATTATATGGTTTGAAACAAGCATCGAGATCATGGTATGTAAAGATAGATACCTTCTGTTATCAGAATGGGTTTGTGAAAAGAAAAAATGATCATAATTTATATGTTAAGAAAGATGAGGAAGGAAATGTTGCTTTAATATATTTATATGTGGATGATCTCATTATTACAGGCAGTGCCTGCAAGTTAATTGAAGAGATTAAAATTTGGTTATCTCAAGAGTTTGAAATGAAAGACATCGGTGAATTACATTACTGTTTAGGACTTGAGGTTTTGAGAGAGTCTGGTAAAACATTGATCACTCAAAGTAAACACACAAAGGAAATTCTTAAAAGATTCAACATGAGTGAATGTAAAACTATGTCAACTCCCTTAGAACATAATGCAAAGTTGTACAATGAAGATAGATTTAAAGAGGCAGATGGTACTTTATATTGTCAGTTGGTGGGAAGTCTGAACTACCTCACCACTACAAGGTCAGACATTGCATAATCAGTCAGCATCCTTAGTTAGTTCATGGCTTAGCCTTAAGAGAGTCACTGGAAATATGCGAAGAAAGTTCTTCAATATCTGAAAGGAACTATTAATTTTGGTGTTATGTATACTAATGATTGTGATGTTGAGTTGACAGGTTACTCTGAGTCAGATTGGGCAGGAAATCCTTATCACAGAAAATCAACTTCAGGATATGCATTCAACATAGGTATAACATTCATGTCATGGAGCAGTAAGAAACAACCAACTGTTTCTTTATCGTCAACAAAAGCTAAGTACAAAGCTCTATGCAATGCTACTTGTGAAGCTGTTTGGCTAAGGAGAATTCTTGAAGATATTGGCAATAAACAAATGGGGCCAACTATTCTGAAATGTGACAATCAAAGTTCTATTAAATGGGAACACAACCCAATTTATCATGCCATAACCAAGCATATTGAAATTCAACATCATTTTGTAAGAGAAAAAATACATTCAAAGGAAATTGATTTGATCTATTGTAATACCACTAATAATCTGGCTGACATCTTTACCAAGCCTCTTGGAAAGATGTACTTTGAAAAATGTAGGAAACAATTAGGAGTGATAGAAAATCCATTTCTTTATTAAAGGGGGGTGTTAGAAGAATAATGAAGATACGTCTAGAATGTATTAAACTTAAAATATCGTTTTAGAGTTTGTTTGATTGTTACCCAGATTGGGGTTGAAGATGGTTTGAGATCCACTTAGGTAGGAGTGTGATCGGCTTATAAATGTAATCCATTTATTTGCATAATTCAAGTTGTGTGAGCTCCGTCTCACGAGTGTGTGTTCCTTTGATTTATTATAGACATTGATGAGTAAATATGTTGCAAGGGCAATAGTATGACAAACCTTAGGTTAGGAATTAAAAATAAAAGATAAAGATARTGGGATATTTTTTTGTTRTTCTTTCCAATTGTAAACATTAACTTCTTTGTATTTATTAATTTGTTTATTTATTATTATTTTTGTTGTTTACTATTTCACTTTTAGATAATAAGATTAAGAATTTAGTATGATTGCTATGACTATAATTTTGCAAATCCAAACAAGATTACTTAAGTTTTAACATTTATCTTGTCATTATTAATTTCTTATCTAATATGGTTATGTTAACTATTTCCATAAAAAGGAGTGAAAAGCCAACACCATTTATTTTTTAACTTTTATCAATTTAAAAAAACCTACAACTTTTATTTTTTAACTTTTATAAATCTTTAAATTAAGTTTCACTACCTACTCTACTCTAATAAGCACCAATAATTAATAATTAAATATCTATAATAAATAATTTATTATGCCACCTCAAGTAACTTTTTACTATGCCACTCACAAGAGTGACAACAAAATAGGAGGATGAGGCAAGCCACGCTACACATCCCTACTAGAGAAGGTGTTTTAACTAATTATTTCTCTTGTAAATTATGGGTATAATGCTACATGCAATTAAACCTTAGTCTCTCGGATTTCTAGTATTAAACCCTTTGGTGCTCGTGGGAGTAAACGTATTGTTGTACGTGATCCACACACTACGCACGTCTAATTTGCTCCATACGAGAGATCAATTCATGAAGAGTTGCTTCATATATATATATATATATATACACACGTCAACATTTAGTGCATAGTATATGCATACCTCCATTGTATCTTGTAGATTTTGGGAAAAAAATGGGTCACCCAAGGTAGCATTTCGTGTATAGTAGGGTTACAATAAAGACAACAACTACACATATGTTAGATAAATATGGTAGTACATAGTATATGCATCCCTCCATTCTATTTTGTAGATTTTGGGATAAAAAATGTGTCACCCAAGGTAGCATTTCATATATAGTAGGGTTACAATAAAGACAACAACTATACATATGTCAGATAAATATGGAAAGAACAAATTCCTTTCATATTTCATTATTTTGTTGCTTTTATATTTTCTCCCCAAGTTGTAAGAAGAAATAGGGTTCTCTTCATTGCTTCTTTCCTTTCTTTATTATGATAGGAAGTAGGTTTTTCTTCATTTCTTTTCTTCTCCCCAAGTTGTAAGAAGAAATAGGTTTCTCTTCATTGCTTTTTTCCTTTCTTTATTATGATAGGAAGTAGGTTTTTCTTCATTTCTTTTCTCCTTTCTTTACAATGAAATAATTATGAACTTATTTAACTATTGTAGTACCAAAATTATTTAATTACAATACAATAATTATGATTTTATATTACTTTTTATCTTAGGTTCTGCACACTATAATCTGTTCCAGAAGATGGTGGATCAGTTCATAAAGAGTTTCTTTTACATTGTTGACTCTTTGAGATTACCTCGTTTATATAACATTTGAAGGGTTAATTTAGAAACACAAGCCTTTATATTGGTGTAAATAAATTTAATAATGTCGTATTTTTTTATTTGTAAATAAATTTAACAATACATAGGATTATCAAAGATAATAAATATGAAATTTTCTTTTGACTTTTTACTAAAAATGAATTTCTTAACATTAATAGTTAACATGTTTTAAACATTTGATTTCATAGTTTTTTAGTGGCAAGGGAATGAAATTGCATCTTAAGAAGATAAAAATAAAAATTATAAATGATGTAGATGATGATGAATTGGTCCTTAGTTCATCTAGGGTAGTGTTAATTATTTTACAAAATTATGAGGGATATAGTAGAAATAACTTATAGATGTATTTTCCACTTACAATACAAAAATCGACCCAATGATTGCAAGAATCACGTTATACATAAACTACACAAAGTGTCTCTAAAGAAATGACCAACAAGACTTATAATAGAAAAATATTACAATTAAAAAAAAAATCATTTAAAAAGTACTATTACTAAATGTGTTTTTTTTTTTATAATTATCGAATCAAATTTTATTTATATATTTACTTTTAGGATGATTTAAACAAAATATTGTTCTTTTAGTTTTTTAGAAAGATTGTGAAAATTACAAGAGACAAACAAGAGGAAATAGTTGATACATACTGATAGGGATGTCCAAAAAAATGTAAAGGAGATGGTAAAATAAATAAACATAATTGCATTGTAAGAGGAGCCACCCCAAGAACAACATGCATCAGAGGTATGTAATCATTGATTTATTCGTTTATGTACATTGAATTTAATTATGGCATGGAATACTAATTTTCAATTGTTTTGTTGCAGAAAAGAAAAAAATGGAATCCATTCAACACATAAGACAAGACAAGAAGACTAGGAGAAAAAGAGTTGATCACAAAGTTTGTGAATACTTACATTTTCCACCTTACTTAACATTTCATATTTGTTGTGATATTTATATTTAAATAATTAATTTACACTTGTGCATGGATGTCGTATAATATGATTTAAAATAAAAAGAAAATCCAACTGAAGAATTGATCAACATTTTGTTAAGTATGGGTTTTGAGTATATGTTGAAGTATCATGGTTTAATTGAATAATTTGTAAGTAACTATGTTGTTTAACTTCCCTTATTTTATAATTAATGGAACAAATAGAAACCTTTATATTAATTATATCCACTATGATTTGTCATGGTGTATTAAACATGTAGGAAGCAAAATATGGAGTGCAACCAACCAAATATATTTTAATAAATGACTTGCAGCATGACTTGGAAAGAATGTGTATTGTTTATGAAAGTAGCTAGTATGATACTCTTTTTTATTTATGGAAGCATGCATATTATACTATATAAATTTAGATATACTTATTACACTTTATTTCTATGTTTGTAGATGGAACATGAAGAGATGAAACTCTAAACACAAGTTGATCAAGAAAACATTAGGTTAAATAATTGATATAATTGAATGCTATTGCAAGTTGTATGTTTTGGAATATTTGTCTATGAAAATCAATGATTTTTCTTAATGCACTCCATATATTGTCCCAAGTGCATGAGTACATATTACCAATTAGTGTAGCAATTACATATTGGTTTGATTTTTATTATTGTGGACCTTTACATTGTCCCATTTTATATGATGATGGGTTTCTTATTCATATATAATAATATTGATTTCTTATTTTATTGCATTTGTCAATGTTGTAAAATGTTGAGTTGCTAATCAATTAACATATGAATTATTTTCATTTTTATAAATAATAGAGGTGTAATTTGTTGGATAAAACATTAATGCAATCATTATATCAAAATGTGATAACAAAAATATAAAAATCAATATTAAGACATGATGTTAAGAAAGAAAATGGTTGATCACAAAGTTTGTGAGTACTTAAATTTTCATCCTTACTTAAGATTTCATATTTGTTGTGATTTTTATATTTAAATAATTAATTTACACTGATCCATGGATGTCTTATAATAGGTTCTAACATACAAAGAATATCTAATTGAAGAATTGATCAATATTGGGTTAAGTATGGGTTGCACGAGTATATGTTGGCGTATTGATATTTAATTGAACAATTTGTAAGTAACTATGTTGTTTAACTTCCCTCATTTTATAATTAATGGAACAACTAGAAACCTTTTATATTAATTATATAGACTATGTTTTTTCATGGTGTATTGAACATGTAGGAAACAAAATATGGAGTGCAACCAATAGAAGAGGTTTTAAGAAATGACATGCAACATGGTTTCGAAAGAATGTGTATGGTTTACGAAATAATTGCTACTTTATTGCTCTTTTTTATTTATGCAAGCATGTATATTCTACTATATAATTTTAAATATACTTATTAAACTTTATTTCTACAGTTGTAGATGGAACATGAAGAGGTGAAACATCACAAACAAGTTGATCAAGAAAATAATAGGTTAAATAACCAAAGCACAATATCGCCTACAAGTGATGAAGAAATGAGATATGCACACAACTCAAGTGATGATAGAAGTTCAAGTGATAAATGACAATTGATAAAACTGAATGTTGCTACAAGTTGTACATGTTTTAGAATGTTTTCTTGTGAAAATCAAAGATTTTGTTTAATCTACTCGATATATTGTCCCAAGTGCATGAGGACATGTTACCAACAAGTGTAATAATTACATATTGTTTTCATTTTTATTATTGTGGACCTTTAGGTTGTCCCATTTTATATGATGATGGATGTCTTATTCATATATAATAAAATGGGGTTCTTATTTTATTGCAATTTTGAATGTTGTAAAATTTCAGGTTGATAATTAATTAGCATATGTATTATTTACGTTATTATAAATCATAGAGGTGTAATCTGTTGGATAAAGAATTAATGAAATCATTATATAAAAAAAAATAAAAAATATATAAAAATCAATATTGTTATAAAAAAAAATTGATTTGGAGATGATTAATTGAAAATTTGTAAAGAAACCAATTAATTAAAATATGTACATATTGGTGCATTGTATTCTTTTGAACTTGCTAAATGAAGGTGCATGCCATAAATTATACATCGATGTGTTTTTATGATTCGTATACATGAGTGCCTATTAATTACATTGAAGCATCAATGCTAAAAATTGTGAAAAAGTGTGAGATGCGGTGTTAATATGACAATTATGAAGATACGATCAATGGTCGATAATGTCAACACCTCATGTTCCTCTCCCATTTTGAGGATGGTGGCCAATGCTCATTTTTATTATTGGATTGTGTATTCCAACAAGGGACTCCCAGTTGAGTATGATGGTGGAGGATGTTCAAGATCCTAGTACAGATGATGTGAATGGTTTTCTTAACTCATTTGTGTTAACATTGATGGTAAAGGAAAATCGCAATTTCTCCCTTTCTATATAAAATCACACATCGTTGTTAAAGGAAAGTTACTATATATATGCTCGAGAGTCTATTTCTATTACTAGGGTGAATCTTCCCCATTCGGTCTCAATTTTTTTAAATTTCCGTTGTGTGCTTGGGTCCTTATCCCTTATCAACATGCCTCATGAACAAGGGATATTTCGTAGACGAAGTGGCATTTTCCATGGTTTTGATGGAATAAATAAGATTTCTACTTCCATGGATAGTGGTGGAGACAATGATAAAAGAACTATCGACAACCATATTGATGGGAAACACCAACACTCTAAACAAAAAGAAATTTCACATGAGCAACGAAATAATAAGGAAGATGTTGAGTATTGGAGCTACATGGTGGAATGGGATGAATTGAGTCAGGCCACTGATATTAAGGACATAATTTCAGCCCTAGAAACCCACTCAATAACCATCGCAAATGAGATGCCCAAGACTCCACCTTCAGTTGTAGGTGACGGTTCCTCTCCCAATGACGATGGTGACTACAAAAGGATGTCCAAGGATGATCCCTGAAACTTCAACTCTAATGGGGATGCTTGCAATGCTTGATTCTATGAGGATCACTTAAAGCTCATTTTTGAGATGCGAAGTGTTATGGATGAACATAAATTCAGGAAAGAGATAATGTAAAGGAAACTCAACATGTTGTTGGACCTTTACACTCCTCTCTAGAAGCGTCACAAGCACACAGAGCAACTTCATCAGCAGGTCATTATCCATGAATGGAATAATATGAATAGTCACAGTCAAATGGGAAAACTCTTAGAGGACTTGGGCCTCCAGTTGGATAAGTAACTATCTGTATGTTCAACTTCTTTTATTTTAGGAATATGTTCCTTTTTCTTGTTATAGTAGTAATAGCTTAAATCCTAGGAAGTCACATTGTCAAAGGTTTTTAAATTTTGGCCCTTGGGGTCTTCCTTTACTGTTAATATGGTCATGGTGTTTAGGTTAGTTTTCTTTTTTGGCAGCATACATAGTAGGAACCAAAAAATGTACTCTAGTTTTTTTATCAATAGAAAGTAATACAAGCTAATTTACAATTTTTTTTTATGAAAAAACAATGTTGCTTTAAATGGTGTAACATACAATTATATTCATCGTTTCAAAATATTACAATGTGATATATTACAATACGCACTTGTTATTTACATATAATATATGCATTGATGATTTAGATATAATATAAACAATTGATGCTTTAAACAATATTCATATAAACAATTGATGCTTTAAACAATATTCATATAAACAATTGGGGTCTTCCTATTTACTGTCCTGCATATACACTATTAATGACTAAGATCAGCTAGCTCTCTAATTGACGATTAGTCCTGATGATGAATCCCGATCCGGATTCGAAACGTCGATGACATAAT
>JZKD02S0795141.1:57766-81405 GCA_000966675.3 Picea glauca
AACATTGTTAAAATAACAATAAACTATCACAAACTACATAGTGAAATTAGGAATTGGACAACTCCCAAAACACTATGGGATGAAAGAATTTTCATCTTTGTGACACTAAAGAAGATGAAAAGAACACTCTTCCTCTTAGATTGCCCTTCAAATACCCATACTAGATGTCAATTTAAAAATAATTGTCACAATAGAGAGCTTCCTTATCTCCCAAGGGATCAAAACTAAGGTGATATTGGAACACTTTTCTCAATGCTTTTAGAGCATAGAAACACAATTTAATTTTTTTTTAAGTAATATCTTACTTTTTTAATGTCCAATAAACCAATTGGTCTCAGTAAACTTTAATCATCATCATCATATTAATTCTATACATATGAATATATATTAATGATTAATTATCCAAACAAAATAATACAAATATTTATTAATTCATATATATATATATATATATATATATATATATAACAAATAAATAAATAATATTTGCATAATGATGGATAAAGTACTATATAACAAATAGTAATTGCAAAATGATGGATAAATTATTATATAGCAGAGAATAACTGTAAAAAGATAGTAAAGTATTATGTAATTTTGATTTGAATGATACAAATATAGTTTAATTTTATATATTAAAAAATAATCCAATAAAGTTATTTATATTTTAATTTTAATGAAAAGTTTTTAGATAACAACTTTACATAAATTTTTTAATCCTTCTTGGAATCAAAATAAATGAATCAATACTGAAATAATTATAATTTTTTTAAAATAAATCTTAATACTATGTCAGGATGAGTAATCGACCCATGAACACTCACACTTTGTGGTGATGGATCAATGACTAAGTTTTGACATTTATTGGTTTAAACTTGCTCAAATGTAAAAAAAAAAAAAAAAAATTGTGAAAAATGCTTTACAACAATTTTTTTTTACCGAAACTGCAAATGAAATTATTCACAATTTAGAGCGTTCATACTATTAAATTTAATATAAAAATCATTTTCACACCATTAAATTTAATATAAAAATCATTTTCACACATTATATTAGATATAAAAATCATTTTCACATTGTTTATTTACTTGATAATCTATATATGTATATAAATTATTTTTACATGGTTTAATTAGCTTACTATGCGTGGGTACCCCTCACAGATATATAGGAGTGCTTTAAAGAGTATACCAAACGGGTTTTAATTGGTGCTAGATACGAAGCCATTTGAAAGAATGAGAACGAACATGTCCTGCACCGTTTTATTAGGATCACAGAATTCCAACTGAGCAAGATCTCTATTCGCATTAGCTTGAATGTCTATTACAGTAAACATTTCAGATCATGGGTATACACGTCTGCAAAGGATGATTTTTAAATGGTGGCGAGCTTTCTATGACATAAGAAAAAACTCACTGCAATAAGAAGAATCATGATATACAAACTAGAGAGGATGTCAATGCTTTTGCACAGACACTACAACTTTCATGAGAACTGTATTTACATTGTAAGAGAGCATCCATCTTTGAAACTATTCAAAATATGAATTCAGTAGGCCTGAAGTGGGAGCAACCACAACTCATTTTCTCTTAAGCCTACACAAACAAAACCCCATAAAAACAGTGTAATTCCTCCCTCCTCCAAAAACACATAAAAACAGTGTAATTCCTTCCTCCTCCACTTATGTAGTGATACCTCCAACTCTAGCAGAGGAAGATGCACACAGTGCCTTCGAAGCTCTATGAATAGGATCAGAGGCACAACCGAAAATAAAAGCACATACACTAGGGAGATATGTTCTCCGATCCCCAAAAGGGGAATTTTGTTAAACAATCATTTCCCAATGTTACACTAAAGTACAGATGATTCCTTTATATAATGTGAGGTGACCATAATGAATGCATCGTAATTGAGAAATTTATTCAACTATTTCCAACAATATCTCCTTAACTATCTCTTAGGATCTCTTCATGATTTTCTCAACAATCTTCATCCTTATATTCACTAAATTTTCTCCATCTCTTATTCCTACATAGAATTTCTAAATTAAGTATACCACACTACAATAATCATATTATTAATCATTATAAATAGGAATTATTCTTTCATGTCCCTTAAATGAGTATAGCTATCCACTGGAATATATGGGTTGTCAACCGTTGTATCCGTTAGTTCTCTAGGAAACCCTTTCTCGTACATGGTTCATCAACCATTCTTCCATCATGAATCTGCATACATGTACCTGTTATTCCCTTATATAATCATCATCAACATCATCATCCTCCTGGGTTTCTGGCTTACCTATAACCGTGTTTTCCATGATCCTATATCATGTTTAATGGTCCTTGAATAATGTATTAATGATGGTGTTCGTCTTAATGGTTGTATAAATGAAATTGTGTGTACCTAATGTAAGTCTGATTAAGCATGTATTCCCCATAATTTGTTAAGTTCATGGTGCTTTAAAAACCACTTTGTAATGGTCTTAGTCTACATCTCAAAACACACAATACCTTGCTTTTCTTTCTTCTTTGTTCTTCATAATTCAACTGCTCTACCTCTGATGCTTTGTTGTGTCTGTCTTTGTTGCTTCTTGCATCCTTGTCCCTATCATTTTATTTCACCTCTTGTTCCTTTTGTTCACACATAGGAGTCCCTCTGTCATCTTCTTCTATCATAGAGTTTATGTTTTATTTTTCTTTGTTGTGGTTTTGTTTTGAACCCTTTACCTGAATATTTATAGTCATTCTCCTCTCCTCCTCTGTGAGCTTCTTCATGCTCACTATGAGCTGCAAATTGTCTTTCCTCTACAGAAATCCCCCACACCTACTACCCAATACCTCATCAAGCTTTCATATGAGTTTGATCTTTTGGTATCCTTTCGGTTCCTTCCTCTAGAACCTTCTTAGCTTCCTCTACTCTTTAGCTGCCATAGCTGCATGCTTCTACATCTTCTCACTTTCTTTCAAGATCTTCACTTTCTCCTTTCTCTAAACAACTCTACCTACATCATGATTGTGGAGTTGCCTCAAAAAAATTCTACCGAACCGCAACTGGAAGTTGTTCTTCTCTCTGTTATAGCTTTCTTGTTGTAGGGTTCTACCACAAATCTCTTTGCCACTTGAAGTTTTCATCATTTTCTCTTTCTGCACCAATCCTCTTTTTCTTGCATTTCTCTGTCTTCTGTCATCTACTTATTCATCATTATTTATTTGTCTGCTTCATTCATGGAGTCTTCTTCTCTTCTTCATTTGAATCTTCTGAACTATACCTGCATACAATTGCTTCTTGTAGGAGGGACGTCTCCATCCAATAAGAAACTTGCAATCTCCTTCCTAGATTTGTAATTGCATGCTTACAAAATATATTTCTTGTTGGGTTGTGAACAAACCAACAAGACAACCTATGACTATGGTTTGACAAACTTAATTGATGCACCAATGACATGACTTAACTTGACTTTGACAATTCGATTGATTTTAACTTTACTTTACTTTTTTACTCCAAACTCTCAAATTGACTTCAACTTATGACATGACTTGACATCGTTTGTTACGGTGGTGGAAAAATGATCATGCACCCTTCTTCACTATTAAACATTTCCTAGACTCTCAATTTGACTTTGACTCTCAACATGTAAATTTTCTATATGCTCCATGACTTCAATTTGCCTTTGACATTCACCATTAACTTGACATTGACTTTATTACATAAAGTAAAAACTTCATCACATAACTTCACCCACATTTAGACTTGACTTTGAAATTACATTGGCTCTTTTACACCCACAATTTCCAAATTTCATCTTCACTTAATTATACATATAACATGGCTTTAAGTGGACTTGATCTTTGACTTCATGAATATTTTAGGATATTTAGAATTAAACATAAGGACCTTACATTACTATTGATCTTTCAAACAATTTTGAACTATCATCCAAAAATATAACTTCACAATATGCTTCTTCCCTTATTTCTGTTCACATCATATCGTAAGCCGTATATAAAATATTTCTAGATATTATCAAACCGTTGCACGTAGGAAAAATAAAAGATATATGTCCTCCTTCAATGTTAATTAAATGCTTCTTACTAAGCAAATCCTAGGTGCTGCAAACCACGATTACCTGCAACTTTCTATATGATCTCCAGATGCATCGTTGAGGTTGTCACATCATATATTTCTGATAAAGTCTTCACTCTGACTTGCTCCTATTTTTTCAACCCTTCTAACCATGGCATCCATCACAAAAATAAAAGTTATGTTTTCATTTTCATGGAGCCACCTAATGAGAATTTTTTTCTTCCAGATCGTAGTCCATTTCATTCCTTGGCTTTTCACATGTTGGTAAAGAAAGTGGGCGTCCCACTACTGTTGCCTTTCTAGGAACCTTCCATTGCATGAAATCAATTGGAATTCTACAAATTCAAATCTTCAGTTTGCCAAAGAAATCTCCATTAATATTTTTACTCTGTCATGTACATTGGTCCCCATAGTTTCCATTTAAACATATGAGAAATTGAATATGAGAAAAATCACCAATGCATTGCCACATGTTAGGATACAAATGCCAAATCCTGTTGCAAATAGACACAAATTTTACAAGCAGATATCATTCTATATATGCCATTCCTTGTTGGTGAGTGTAGTTAAACAAAAAAAAATGGGGAAAATTTTCCCATTGTAATCTCCATGAGTAGGTTCTTCAAATTGTAAACCTCAACGGTGGTCATTCTCCCCCACATCGTCACAACCACGTATTGTTAATAATTGACAATTTCTTTCACGTTTAACTAGACGGTTGTTGCATCATAACAAAATACCTCTCTTTTCTTTTCTACGCTTCCTTGTATAGTTGTCATCCCCATTGTTTGCATTATCATCATCGTCCTAAACATCCAACGTTCTAGGGGCACTGTTTGCATGTTCAGTGCCACCATCATCCTCATCATCTTTTGCAACACTGACATCCTCATCATTGGCCTCGACAATAACCTCATCGCTTTCTTCATAGTCATAATCATGCAACACTTTTAAAATTACCGCAACCTGTAAACAATGTGGGACAACCATCCTGAAGCATATAATTTTGGTGGATTCTTCCATAATAAACGTATCATGCATGCATCTGGAAAAAAGTAAACAAGGAAAGTAAAACATTGATTTGAAAAATATCTTCTAGAGGTGTAATTGTCCTTGGCAAGAATTCATCCTGTAACACAAAAAAAATTGACAATGTGAACATATCTGACAGCCAAGTTGAGAGACATCTAATTTTATTCCGAGGTATTTCATCCAATATATCCTTGTTGCTCGCCATGATCAAAGCTAGTGGATCCACTATCCAGGATCCGAAGTGACACTATAATTCAAATGATTCTCAATCAACTCTTTAATTGTAACTCCCTCATTGTTGATAACCCAAGAAACGGATTTCATAAGCCAGATATATTACTCTGTTATAAATCTGAACCTTATCATGAGTTTACAAACTCAGATTCAAACAAAAACAGAGTACAAAATCTTATGTTAATACTCTTCAGAGCTCTCTGTCAATTTATATTTCTTCTCTTCTATATTAAAATCAAGATTACATAGATGTATATACACTGATACAATTATACGTAAGTCAAATTTTGTTTTTCCAGAACATTAATGGTTCATTTCCCCTTTGCAATTCGATAAGTCAGAAATGAAACAGTGTGGCGGTGATAATTCTTTGCTCATTAAATAAATAAGGCGGTCAAAGCACTAGCAATTAATTTATGGGCGGTGGTAACTCTTTAAAATTTGATCGACTGAGATAACACGTCTTTTGGGAGGTGGAATGATTAATTTTATGACATTCTCCCCCATAATCATTTCACCCAAAAGAAAAACACTGCAATATTACAGTTCACAAACCCCAATGTTCTTTCTATGAATTTCAAATAATTCATTTGCTAAGGCATTTGTAAACATGTCTGCAAAATGATCTTCTGATTTGTAAAACTCTACAGAAATTTCATCACTCTTTATCAACTCTCGAATAAAATGATATTTTGTATCAATATGCTTAGTTTTCTTGTGGAAAAAATGATCATGTGACAGTGCAATGGATGATTTATTATCACAGAAAATATGATTTGGATCTTGTTGTTCATACAACAACTAAGTCACAATCCTTCCCATACATAGAGTCTGACATGCAATTGTTGTTTCTGCAACACACTCTGCCTTAGCAGATGATAAAGTCACAATGGGATGCTTCTTTGAAGCCCAAGATACAACTCCTGATCCAAAGATGAACACATGTCCTGATGTTCTCTTCCTTTCATCTACATTACCTGCAAAATCACTATTGACAATATATCTGATCAGCTTAAAATCTGAATCTGATGTTGACAGAACACCATAATTGGTTGTTCCAATAACATATCATAGGATCATTTTTCCATATTGCTAACGAATGCTCTTTGGAGTCTCCATAAATATAGAAATCAAACTTACAACAAACAAAATATCATGTCTTGTTGCTGTAAAATGCATAAGACTTCCAACCATTTTTTTATATAGAGTCGGATCAACACATGACCCCTCATCATTCTTACTGAGTTTTGTGCCAGTTGCAATTGGTGTTACAGTTGGTTTACAGTTCAATATCCTGAACCTTTTCAATATGTCATTTGCATGTTTATTTTGACAAATAAAAATACCATCTTCAGATTGATTTATTTCAATTCCTAGAAATTACTTCATCATTCCTAAATCAGTCATTTCAAACTCAATTTTCATGGTTGTCTGCTAGCCCTTGACCAAGTTTTGAGGATTCTTGGTCATGTTTGACCTAATTTTGGGACTTCAACAAGATGTCGAAGACAGAGCGCAAGATGAAGCGGAGATCGCGGGATCTCGACCCCTTTTTGGAATTTGGGATTATGTAACGAGTATGGGATGTCAACCCATGGGTTTACCCATATTTAGGCCTATTTTGTAAAGTATAAATAGATGTCTAGGCAATGTAAGAGGTAGCAATTGCAAATTGTACTAAGTGCTAAGGAAGAGCATATCTGTGTGATATTGGGCTAAGTGATAAGTATGGATTGTAGATGCTTCGTGCATACCGTGTGAGACTTGCAGAGCTAAGTGCAAGTGGTTGTAACAAATTGTGGAAGGCTTTGTGTTGTAACGCAAGGAAGGAGGATCTAGCGAGGTGCGCAGATATCCTGTCCTCTGCAGAGTGGAACTTGGATGCTCTATGCCTGTAAGAAGCTTGACCCAAGATAATAAAGAAGAAAAGAGTTGGTGTACATAACTCCAAGGTGGGGGTGAACCACATACATGCTATGTTTCTTTTATCTGTGCAATGTATTGATGTCTTTATATGTTTACTTGCTTAGTGCTTTAACATAGAAGAATGATAGATAGATATGTTAATGCTATGTTCTTAATAATATGGATGGATGTTAGATCTGACTTATATACATGTGCTTAGTGTTGAATACGTTAAGATCTGATTTGTTCGGCCTGCTAAGTGTTGCTAGATGCCAGATTTGGTTGACCACTACACTGTGTTGTGATTAGGGTTTAACTGCGCTGTAACTAAGAACTGAATATTGATAAATATAATTGTTGAGTTCTTTGTTAAGTGATTAAAATCAAAGATCCGTGTCCCAGCTAAGGTTGCAAACACTGGAATCCTACAACCACCCCTCCCTCTACCTCGGGTGAGACTTCATCTGCTTCGCAGGTGTTTCCGAAAGGGCCGGTAGTTAAGGTTTTGTTGATGCGTTGTTGTAGCGTTGAACCCTGGGTCTTCCCCTATGCCAACAAATGGTTTCGTTGCCAGGACATGAAGTTGTGATTGTTGGGAACTCAGGGAAAAGAAGATTTGTGCAAAGACCTGACCTGAAATTGTGAAAGCTCTGTGCATAGATCTGTCGCTCTAGTGCGCAGTATTCTACTTGATTTGTGAAGCTCTGTGCTAAAGAAAGAAGTACGATCTGAAGAAAAGAGGTAAGATCTAAACACTTTGTGCTTTGATAAAGGTAAGAATAGTGAAAAGTTTTAAGATCTGGAAGCTTTGTGCTCTATTGAAGATAAGATTAGGCGAAATTTTTGTTTCTAAAGTATGGATCTAGGTATGCTTGATAAGATTTATCCTAGCTTGAAAACTAGGGCACTAATAGAAGAAAGAATATTTGATATGAGTAGATCTGATAAGAATAGTGAAAGATATGTTATACCTATGCATAGAAAGAATGTTTGGACTAACGAATGGGTGCAGGATCCTAGAAATAATTTGTTGCATGTTAGCTACCATGATCCTAGCGTGCAGTACAGGAGAGGCTGGGGATCATTTAAAAGAAGGAGAGGATTAACCCTTTGTTACAGTTGCAGAAGACTGAGACATCTCGCTAAAGAATGCCCTGGTAGAAAACCTAGTTGCCTATGTTGCAAAGCTATGGACCTTGAAGTTTTGCATTGCCCTAGAATGATTTCTAAGGTTGAAAGAATGAATATGAACCAATAAAACCCTAAGGCAGATCCAGAAACTGATATTATGACAGAACCCCAGAAAGAATCAGAAAAAGTATTGCTACAGATGAAAAAAACCCTGAATGACCACCAACATGTCAGTTTATCAGAGGTCTTTAAAGAAAAAGAATGCATTGAAGCAAGAATAAGAGACTTTGACATTGAATGTGTTCTAGATGAGGAAACATAGGTGAATATCATGACTGAAAGAACTTGGGAAATTCTAGGAAAGGCTTTTATGATTCTTTCATTGGGAGGAATATGATTATTCAGAGGAAAGATGATAACCCTATGTGGAATACTTACCCAGATATCTATGAGTGCCAATGGAACTTCGACAGAGGAAGAATTTGAAGTTGTTAAATTTATTGAGAACATTGCTCCATTTGCTATGTTATTAGGAAAATCGTGGATTGAAAAATATCACGCAAGAAGGAAAGAAGAAGAATTATTAGAACAAAATAAGAAAGAGTTAAAAGATTTCATGACTAGGAGGATTGAACACTTGATTGAAGAACAGGAAAACTAGGAGAAGCTATTTCAAATCATAGATTTGGATGTTAAAGTTGGAAGAACATTAGAAGACCCACAAAAGACTGAAGTACCTATTCCAAGTACAGATGAAGTATTACCCTTGATTTCTATGAAAGAAACTCAATAGCGTGAAGTTACTCTGCCGAAAGAAGATAAGAATCAAATAAAAAAAAGGAATTCTGAGATGAAGCTCATAGGAAAAAAGGCTATAAAACTAGGTAAGAAGACAACTAAGATTGAAAATTTACATAAGGTTCCCGAGGGAGCTTTGTAGAAGGAAAATTTGCAAAATTGAAGCTTTGCCGGAATATGAAAACAATGTCACATGGCACTTCGCCATGGTGAAGCAATATATTCGTTGGAACAGTATAATAATTTGACCGAAAACCCGAATGGGTAGAAAGACATTTATGGTCATAAATTTTGCCACCAGACTGTTGGGACCACGCCACAACAGAAAAAAATGAGTTAATGAAGGATTCTCCCCTGTTGCAAGAGATCTGTTGTCGAGTTATCTATTTATCCTGTTGTGCCACACAACGAGAACCCTTTTTCCAATCGTGACTATCAAATCTCACAACATAGTTGATTTCACATAGTGACCACTGCATTAGTGCCATCTATCCTATTGCATTGAACAGTTACTCTTCGAACCCGATATATCCAACCACGAGCATGCATGTCAGACGAGCTTAGCGTTGCAGAGAAAATTGTCGAAAATTTTCTTATTGACCTAACGACTAAAAGAATAATGTCTGAAAGAGTGATGTATGCAAGTATTCAAGTGTCATCGATGAGAGGAGTGCAAGCCTCTCCATCGACTGCCCGCATATATGGATCATCCCGACCATCGACAGAAAAGAGAACCAAACACAAAGATGACTTAGCCAATGTGAAGTTGATCCCGACCATATTGTCGTCGACTGCTCCCAGAGCCGGATCATCCATACCATCGGCAGAAAAGAGAACCAAACAAAAAGATTACTTAGCCAATGCGAATCTAATCCCGACCATATTGTCGGATTACATCCCACCTCTGGCCGGGGTAGTGAGTCGAGATAGTGTGCCAAGAGAATTCGAGTACACCACGGTTATTGTGTACCTCCCGAAGGGGATACGTGTAGTTCGGGCGTAGCAAGACAAGATCACAGCGTTGAATTTAGGTGACTTCAACCTCAGAGATCGCAAGAACTATATTATACTTGCCCCATATAAATATCTGACCACGATGAAGGGGAAGAAATCAAAGATAATCCCTCAGTCATGGATGATGAACTTCGCATAGTCCACTTTGTTAAACATCATGAAAATCCCACACTTTGGAAATCACCAAGAAGTCAATGCCTGGGTCAATTTATTACTTTCATGTTACCATGGTGGCTACTTATGGCTATACCAATGTATCATAGTCAACCCGATGTTGATCCATAGGATCACAAGATTGAGTATGAAAGGGCCTGATCCATAGGAGTTCTATCCAGGAAAAGCCACAGATCGCGCACTAGCACAGAAAATCAAGGATACATATGTCAATGTCAAAAAGGGAACATGAGGCTACAAGGTAGGCTCCATCTAGAATGGCATAGTGCACCTCGCCTGTCAGTTAATTGCATGAAAGTTAGTAAGGAAGAACATACCTACGCAGGTCACAGACTTTGTTGTTGACCTCACAGGAAAGTGCGTAGAAGGTTTACAGATGAACTTGGTGAAGTACCTGGTGAATCAGCTGGAGGTAGACTGCCACGAAGCATAGGATCAGGGCTACGAGTTCCACTTCAGCTGGCTCCTGATCCTTATCGCCTTTGTTTCCTGGGAGATGCTGGAAGGTGCGACCTTCCTGGATATTGAACCGTTTGAGCCACTTGCTGCGAAGTTCACTACCCTTTGGTACTCGAGTGATATGAACAAATAGTGGCAGTCGAACATTGTTTTTCATATGTACTACCTTCAACTGAAGAGAGCCATAGAAGAAGAACCTCACATGAATCCGAACACCTTACATAGATTTCGACCTTTGATGAAGTTCTACATAGATCGACACTTCATATACCTTACAGCATGAGTCGATGAACATAAGGAGCAGCTGCAATCATACTACAAGCTCATGGAAGAGGATCTTGAGGAGATCATTAAGGACTGGTCAACAAGCCTCCTTATTCCAGAAGACCCGACATATATGTCCGACCTTGACAGCCAAGAAACCGTGCATGATACACCAGGACCCAACAAAACGAAGAAGACCGAAGAGGTCCAATATCTAAGTAGCACCTTAGGAAAGACTTCTTCAGTATCACTTGACCGAGGGGGTGAGGAGGAAGAAATGAATGGCATAGGAGATGAATAGAAGCAAGGCAAAGTAACACCTTCGAGAGATGAGACCGATCCCCTGAAGAAGAGGAAGGTTTCTCCCCCGAAACCTTCTTCCTGGAATAAATCGAGAGCCACCGTGACCAAGATGAAGACCGTGCTTACTACTGATGACTTTAACTTCATCATAGCAGCCCTCAATGATGCTTCGCTAGAAATCGTGGAGAAAGAAGAAGCTAAGTAGGAGGAAATGTATGACAGATTTAAGGTCTAGTTTCGAGGGGTACAATAGTCCCTTCAGTCCAATTGCGCAGTGTCCACTGCACCCCCGTCATCAAGAGAACCAGAGTTGGGGGATGATCCATCCCAACTCCGCCGATTAGTTGATGCGGTCGAAGATCGTCTTCTTTGCGCACAAGAAGAAGCAGAACAAGCGACCCAAACCTTGAAGCAAGTATAAGGAAACATTGTAGAAGAACGCAGAATTGCAGAACATGATAAGGTTGCTCTCTAGGCCAAGTTTGAAGCAGAGAAAGCACAGATGCAACAAGAGAAAGAAAAGTTTCTCTCAGAACAACTCGAAGTAAAAGAAGCAGTAAACAAAGCCCTCTTCTCTGTGATAGGCTTAAAGTTATAGGCTGAAGATCGAGTCACGCATCAAGTAGAGTAGTTCACAGAAGTTGTCTAGCAGCTACAACAATGAATGACAGATTTAGAGCTTTGCATTGTACCTGACACCCTGCAGGATGTAAGGGACCAAAGGGAAGCAACTTCTCGAAGCGCAGTTGAAAGAATAAAATTACTTGCCCTAGAATGCAAGAAACTGAGTGATCGCAATGCCCAAACGTATGAACAACTCACTGAGGATCCAAAATTGAAGGCATTGGAGTCACAACTCCAGGAAGAGAAGTATCAAGCAGAGACAATACAGGCACAGTTGAATCCCCTGTCAGGTGTGGAAAGAATGAAGCGATCCCAAGAGCAATGCACTGCCCAACAATAGTTCCATACTATTCAGAGCAGAGTTATGGAAGTAACTCAGAGGCTCCAACCTGTATAGGACGAGGTTTACCAACTGTTCACAGAAATCGAAGGCTGAGGATAGGAACTGGAGCAAGTTGTCACTATAACTGAATAGTGCCTCAAAGGACCTGTCAACGAAGTAGTCATACAAGAGTTCATTGAACAGGAGGCCGTAGCACAACAACAAGTCGAAGAATCTCAAGCCAAGATCAAGGATTTTGAAGCAAAACTAGTCAGATGAGAGTGACTCGGGATGAGTCACAGGTGAGTGTTGGGGGCCTGTTGGCCCTTGACCAATTTTTGAGGATTCTTGGTCATGTTTGACCTAATTTTGGGACTTCGACATGTTGTCGAAGGCAGAGCGCAAGACGAAGCAGAGATCGGGGGATATCGACCCCTTTTAGGGATCTTTTTGGGATTTGGAACTATGTAACAGGTATGGGATGTTGGCCCATGGATTTATCCATGTTTAGGCCTATTTTGTAAAGTATAAATAGATGTCTAGGAAATGTAATAGGTAGCAGTTGAAAATTGTGCTAAGTGTTAAGGAAGAGAATATCTGTGTGATATTGGGCTAAGTGCTAAGTATGGATTGCAGATGCTTCGTGCATACTGTGTGAGACTTGTAGAGCTAAGTGCAAGTGGTTGTAACAGACTGTGGAAGGCTTTGTGTTGTAATGCAAGGAAGGAGGATCTAGCGAGGTGCGCAGATCTCCTGTCCTTTGCGGAGTGGAACTTGGATGCTCTATGCATGTAAGAAGCTTGATCCAAGATAATAAAGAAGAGAAGAGTTGGTGGATGTATCCCTAGGGTGGGGCTGAACCATGTACATGTTGTGTTTCTTTTCTCTGTGCGATGTATTAATGTATTTATATGTTTACTTTCTTAGTTCTTTAACATAGAGGAATGATAAATGGATATGTTAATGCTATATGCTTAATAATATGGATGGAAGTTAGATCTGACTTATATACATGTGCTTAGTGTTGAATCTATTAAGATCTTATCTGTTCGGCATGCTAAGTGTTGCTAGATGCCATATCTGGTTGACCACTGCGTTGTGTTGTGATTAGGTTTTAATTGCACTGTAACTAAGAATTGAATATTGATAAATATAACTATTGAGTGCTCTGTTAAGTGATTATAATCAAAAATTTATGTCCTAACTAAGGTTGCAGACACTGGAGTCCTGCAACCACCCCTGCCTCTACCTTGGGTGAGACTTCATCTGCTTCGCAGGTGTTGCCGAAAGGGCTGGTAGTTAGGGTTTTGTTGGTGCGTTGTTGAAGAGTTGAACCCTGGGTCTGCCCCTATGCCAACATTGTCTTAAATTCATCTACTGAAATATTTTCGGTGAAAATCAAATCATCAACATATAAGCATACAATCAAGAGTTTATGTTCCTGATTTACCTTTGTATATAGAGTTGGCTCACTTGGACTCCTCTTGAATCCTTCAATATTCAAGTATTCATCAATTCTGTTGTACCATACTCTGGGTGCTTGTTTCAATCCATACAATGATTTCTTTAACCTGTAAACCTTACCCTCTTGTCCATCAATCTCATATCTTAGAGGTTGTTTCGCATAAACCTCTTCTTCTAGAAAACAATTTAAAAATGTTGATTACATCCATCTGGGACATGCACCATTTATTATGAGAAGCAATGGCTAACACCATTCTTACTGTATCAATCCTAGCTACAGGTGAAAAAGTTTCATTATAATCAATACCAGGTTGTTGATTGAACCCTTGATCTACAAGCCTTGCCTTGTGCTTCTCAGCTTCACCTTCAACATTTAACTTAGTCTTGTAAATCCATTTAACACCAATACAATTTTTATCTTCAAGTAAATTTACAAGTTCCCAAGTATTATTACTTTCTATGGAATCAATTTATTCATTCATGGTTTCTACCCAAACTTCTTTCTTAACAACATCATCAAAATTTATAGGATCATATGAAATAAATGAAAAATTCCAAACCTGATATACTTCATCATTTTGCTCATACAATTATCTTAAACTTCTAGTCTTCTGACCTCTAATTTTGTTTCTTAATGAAGCTAAAGTTGGATTTGATTCATCACCTACCTCTCATTTTGTTTGTTGTCCACCATGACCTGATGGCTCACCATGCTCATATGTCTTGGGCATTCTTAGTGGTGATGCATTGAATCCTGGTCATTATCTTGCAGGAGTTCTTGTTGTAGGTGTATGTGAATATAGAATCAATTGTCCACCTTGTACAGACTGCTAATCTCCATCATCATCTTCATGACATATTTCAGCTCCCCCTGAAACAATTTTATCAATGCTATCATCCCAAGCCTCTTCTTCCTTGAACTGAACATCTATGTTGATAACATAGTTTTTGGTGATGGGATTATAGAGTCTATATGCCTTAGACTCCTCACTGTATCCAACAAAGACACATTTCTCACTTCTGTCATCCAAGTTTCTCTTCATCTGTTCAGGTACATGTGCTTAAGCTACACACTTGAAAATCCTCAAATGGGAAACATTATTATTGTTACCACTCCAAGATTCTCGGGGAACTTGGTTCTTTACACTCTTAGTTGGACTCTTGTTCATAATATATATTGAACAAGAAAGTACATCGCCCCAATATTCATTTGGAATATGATTCTCCTTCAACATACTTCAATCCATATTCATAATGTTTTGATTCTTCCTTTCAGCTACTCCATTCTCTTGTGGAGTATAACGAGTATTGAATTGTCTCTTGATTTCATGATACTGACAAAACTCCATGAAATCAGTTAGCATATACTCACATCCTCTGTTTGATATCGAGACTTTAATATATTTTCCACTATCCTTTTCAACCAAAAATTTAAACCTCTTAAATATATCAAAATCTTCAGATTTCTGCTTTAGAAAATAAACCCAAGTTTTTCGACGGTGTTGTGCCAGGGGATTTTGTGGAATTCATGCCACCTCCTAGTGTCATTCTTCATATTTCCTTTAAACTTATTTTCCTCTAAGTTGGAATGGTTTTCGAAAGGTTGTTGGATAGAGCCATCCTTACCATGCTTTGGTTGTTGCGGATTTTCCGACTCGAACTCCCATTTGTTCTAGTGCCTAAATTTCTTCTCGGTTTTGACAGCATATTGATAGGAAGCTCTTAATGCTAAGATGTTTAGGAAATCCATTTCGGTTTGGATGTACCTATGCAGAGCCCCGCGGTATTTTGGAACCATATTCCGCTCGGAGTCTTTGATACCCATCTTGGTGCACAAGGTATGGAAAGTATTTGTGAATTCCGACACTGTTTGGCTCTTCTCTTGCCGCAATGTGGTCCATCTCATGTTGATCCGGATTATTTTTGGCACGAAATGAGAGCAAAGATATAACAAATTAATGTATAGATATATATCGGATATCCAATAATATAACATAAATGTATCAGAGATGCAACCATAAACACAAAGATATAGTAATACACAATTTTCTATTAATGAGTGAAAATGTACAAAGACTATAAAAATACAGAGTGAAAGACTCGCTAGAATGGTGGTAGCTTAGCTCTGAGAAGAGATGTGTCTGCTACTTGCATTCACAAGAAGATTATTTTAAAATGAGGCTCCAAAGGCCTTTTTATCATAAATAGAATCGAAAACTCTAACCACAGAAGATGAAAAACCAACAGTTTTGTGGACCCCGTTTTGGGTAGTTTGGTGTATCAATTTCCCGAGGGTGTAACTTTGGCATACGATCTCTGTTTGAGGTGCGCGATAGTTCGTTGGAAAGGTATCGTCGAGGAGATTCATTTTGGGGATCATTTAGAGACTTTGGCTATCATTGAGAATATCGATCTCAAAAAATCTTCATTTAGGCCCTCAAAATAGTCCCGGATGTTAAAAAATGCTAAAAATAGTAAATTACCAAAATTGCCAGAAAATTGTTTTGAGCCAATTGAAAAAGGTGGGTGGCCACCGATATTCACCTGGATCACATGTATTGATATTCATAGTTATAGAAAAGGTAGTATTGTTCCTTGACCACAACCACAAAAACATTCCAAGTGGGCTCAACCCCATATATTCCAATATGGAACTTTGCTCCCAGTAAGTTTCCCACTAATGTTTGACATGGGGGAGAGCCTTGAGGACTGGAAAGGTGATATTTTACCTATTAGAAAAATTGTGAACAGATAAATAAACTTCTAGCAGATTCAACCATTTTTCTAAGGCATCTTCATATATTCGACCTTCAAATATGGGAATATCAAAATTAAATTGTACCTTGAAGGGAGAGGTTCCTCCAAAGTGATCTCTTGATGAAGATGTGTTTGTTTCTATCGGCAGGCATTGAAGGATGTGGGAAAAGTTCTCCATCATTTCGTCACTCCGTCGCACGAGAGTTTTCTCAAGCATCAAGTTAATAAAATATTATGCTTCGTTGTTTTTCTTTTCTGCCACCATAGAGGGTTTCTTGGGCATGAGAGAGCAATATTCCTCAAGAGAGACAAGCTCAAGACCCAAATTTCTATACCCGGACCTCGTCGGGTACATGCACTGAAAAATGATCAAGAGTAGTTGATTCAGATTTAGGAGTGGAACAAACTAATTAACATACTGAATACAAAAAACATGAAGATATGAAGAATAACAAAGATATCCAATGAATAATATCTTCCATTGAATAATGAAATAGGATGAAACTGTAAAACTACAGAACTAAAACACTTTCTCGAATGGTGGTAGCTATCTCTGAGAAGAGATGTGGCTTCTACGTGCATCTCTTTGAACAAAATGAATTACAATGAGGCTCTAGAGGCCTTTTTGATATTACTCATGAATGTCAAAACCCTAGACATCCAAAACCCTAACCCTAAGAGGTGAAACATCCAAAGTCATGTGGGCCTCTATGGGTAAGTTGGTACCTCAACTTCTCGGGGTCGTAAATTTTTCAAACGAACTCTGTTTTAGGCGCATGATAGCCCATTTGAAAGGTATTTCAGAGATCTACACATTTCGTCATCAAAATCTGGATCCTTCTAAAGTTTTACTATGGAGAGCCAAAAAAACACTGTTTAGGCCTCCAAAAAGGACTTAGAAGTACAACAAGATATGCTGACATGAAAACATACAAAATAATATAGTTGGATTAGGTGAGAGGCCACCAATATCCACCTGAAATATGTTTAGGGATTTAGACATCCCCATAAGTGTAGAACTCAAAATTACAAAGAAGTGCAGAAGAACGTGCTGAACTAAAAATGGACAAGAGGAGCCAGTTGGAATAGGTGGACAACCACCAATAGCCAATTGGATCAATGCTCCCCCCTTAGGAAGAAATGGTCTCCATTGCATTGAGTTCCCTCATTAGGTGAGGAAACTTCTGCTGGATTTGGCCCCAGGTGAGCCACTTTCCTTGGTGTAGGAGTTTACTTGCCTTGACAACCCGGTAAACTTGGATCCTCTATTGGTGAGTGCCCTTGACCTGTGTGTCCACTATATGATCATTGGATGGTTGTTCCATGTAGTCAGGGTTGAGCTCTGTGGGTGTTAGTTTTTATGCAATCTCTCAGGTGTCCAATAATGGTGGAAAATATGGTCAAAGAAGGTCCACATTGAACATTGGGTGCAGGACAAGGAAGGGTGGAATGTTGAGCTCAAAATCATTGCTACCCATGGCCTTGGTAATAGTGTAAGGCCCATAACAAAGGGGGAGAAGCTTCTTATGGCACCCTGTGAGACTCTCCTTCTGCAAATGTAACCAGACTTTGTCGCCAATCTGAAATTGGTGTGGTACCTCGTGTTGATCATGGTGTTCCTTGTACTTAACATTGGATTTATACAAAATCTCTTGGACTTGTTGGCGGATGTGATGAATCTGATCAATGAATCTAGTGGATTTGTCGACCGCAGACTGATCATGGAAAGAGTTTGTCTGTGCGGTGGCAAGAGGAAGTACAACATCAATGGGTCCCAAGGGTTGGAATCCCAGCCCCACCTGAAATGGGCTATGGCTAGTGGAGCTATGGAGAGCCCTGTTGTAATTGTGTTGAACATAGGGGAGACTCTCATCCCATGTACGTGGATTCTTAGAGTTTTAAATGCACAATATGTGTACAATCATCCGATTGAAAACCTTTGTTTGGACATCTGTTTGGGGGTGGAAAGCAGGGGATTTTATGAGCTTGGTTTCCAACAGTGACCAGAGACTCGACTAAAATTTGTTGAGGAACCTGTTGTCCCGGTCGGAGATGATGGTCTTTGGTATCCCAAAATGGAACCATACTCGTTCGAAGAAGATCTTGGCAGTATATTCCACTGTGATATTGTTCTTGCAGGTTGTGAGGATGGGCATCTTTGAAAACCAATCAATGACCACAAATACACAGTCATTTCCTTTCCTAGTAGACGAAAGGCCAGACATGTAGTCCATTGAGATGGATTCCCAAGGATTCTCGGGAGTAGGAAGAGGGGTGTATAAGCCTTTCTTCTTGATGGATGGCTTGGAAATGGCACATGCAGTGAAAGATATGATATACTTGCTGACGTCCTGTCGAAGTTTTGGCCAATAAAAATGTTTCTGAAGAATGACCACAATTTTCTCCACGCCAAAATTTCCTTCCATCCGATTGTAGTGGGATTCCCAAATCAACTTTGCATGCTCTTTTGTAGGAACACATATATGGCCCAAGTGGCATAATAGTTTTTCCTGAATGTGAAAATTGGTGATAGTCATGCCTGTACCCAAGAGATTATAGGTGGTGGCGAAGTTCAGATCTTGCTAATAAAGTTGGGGCCACTCAGATGCTCCATGTCCACAAGAATGGAGCATAGTGGTGAGTGGATCCACAGGAGGTCAAATGAGGCAGTCATAGACATGATTTGAGATACATGTCTTATACTTGATGTTGATATGGAATTGTTGCAGGTAGGTGGACCACTTCTGAAGGTGGTCGTTCTGCAATTTCCTATGTCTATATGAACTACAAAGGCCTGTGATCAATGTGTATGACCATCTCCTTTCCCATAATGTAATGTTTCCATTGATGATAGGCTTGTACAATGGAATACATTTCCTTGTCATAGGTGGGGTGTTTCTGGACAGTTTTTTAGAGTGTCTCACTATGGTATGCCACTGGATGATTGTGCTGAGTGAGAATTGCACCCACAACATAGTCATATGCATTAGTCTCAATATCGAATGGTTGTTGCAGAACGAGAAAGGAGAGTACTGGAGCTTAGCACAAGTGATGCTTCAGATTATCGAATGCTCATTTTTGTTCCTTTCCCCACATGAACTTGGCCCTGCCATCTCCCTTGGTCACTTGATTGAGGGCCCATGAAATATGGGACAATCCCAATATGAACCGTCGGTAGAAGTTGTCTAGTCCAAAGAAGATTTGAATCTCGGTCAGTGTGGTCAAGGATGGCCAGTCACGGATGACTTGGATCTTAGCTGGATCAACATGTACTCCATGTTCATCAACAATGTAGCTCAAGTATTAGACCTTTTTCATGACAAAAGAGCATTTTTCCAAGTTGGCATATAGCTTGTGTTGTCGTAAAGTGCTCAAAACCTACTGAATATGCCGCATGTGCTCCTCACATGTTCTGTTGAAGATGAGGACGTCATCCAAATATACCACCATAAAGGAGTTGGTGAAGCATCTCAATACATCATCCATCAACCTCATGAAAGTGGTTGGTGCATTTGTTAAGCCAAAGGGAATGACAAGCCATTCAAAGATACCTTCTTTAGACTTGAAGGTTGTCTTCCATACATCATTTGGTTCAATGGGAACCTCATGGTAGCCACAATTTAGGTAAATCTTGCTGAATAAATTTTCCCCCTTGAGTTGGTCAATAAGGTCATCAATCCCGGGAATGGGGTATTGGTTCCTAACTGTGATTTTGTTTAAGGTTTTGTAATCAATTCAGAGTCGCCAAGTCCTGTCCTTCTTCTGCACTAGTACCATCGGGCTTTCGCAAGGGGAGGAGATGGGTCTGATGTGCCCCTTTTGGAGTTCAGCTATTAGATCTAATGCCTGATTTTGTCATTTTCTATCAGCGAGCAATGATAGATTGGTCCATTAGGTATAGGTTCATTGGGGGTCAGATCAATTGGATGCTTGACTTGGCAGTGTGTTGATACCCCTGTAGGCGAGGATAATATGTCTCTGCATTCTTCCATGATCTCATTCACTTTCTTCTGTTGCAAAGAGAGACTCCGTGTAGAGGCCACAGATGTGGCGGTGACCTTCTACTTATTGTGACCATGGATCACAAAAAAGACAAACTTCCCAGTTTGTGAAATGACCTTACTGCATTTCTTAGCAGAGATTAAAGAAATAGCAGTAGGAGGGGCTACCTCTAGTATCCTATACAATTCTCTACCCAAAGTAATAATAACATTGCGGGGTCTATACTCATACAAAACATGACACTTCCAAAAATATGGTTGTTCTAAAATAACATCACAACCCTCAAGGGGATAAATATCACACAATACCTCATCTTTGAAAGGTTTGATGTCGTAAGGCAGATGAAACTATTGACTCATAGGAAGATCTCTTCCTTGGCGAAGCTAACCATTGGTGTAGGGATGCAGGTGTGGTGGCACTGGAAGGTCTAGCTGCTTGACGACCTCTGTTGAAATCAGGTTCTTTTGACTACCGATTTAGACAATGAAATGAAGTGGAGCCCCCTTTACCCACATCTGCGAGTGAAAGATGCATTCCCCTTCATCTGGTTCTTCTGGTTTGCTTGACTAGACTTTGGTGGTAGCGACAGTAGCATTGGGTTTAGCATCAATAATATGCTTCCCTCCTTCAAGATTTGATTCAGAATCAGAATTGGCATCTGACTCAAAATCCTTCAGTTCGTCCATGAGTGACTTATTGGAGTGGTATTCTTCAGTGTTGTGCCAAGTTATTTTATGGTACTCACACCATTTTCCTGTGTCCTTCTTCATATTCTCATTGGTCTTCTTGTGTTGCAGCTTGGATTGGTTGTCCTGAGGGTGACCATATCGACTTGGTCCCTTACTGTGTGGGTTGGGGACACATTTTTCCTACTTCAACTGTGAGGGGTTTGTAGATCCAGACTCTCACCTTTTCTGCTTAAATTTATGCTCGATCTTGACAACATATCTATAGGTCGTGCCAAATGGGGCAATGTCCAGAAACTCCATTTTTGTTTGGATGTATCTATGCAAACAACTGCAGTATTTTTTCACCAGATGATGCTAAGAGTCTTTGATATCCAATTTGGTGCACAAGGTATGGAAAATATTGGTGAAATTTGGTATTGTCTGGTCCCTTTCTTGATGTAGGGTGGTCCATCTGGTGTACTGGTCCTCGTAGCTTCCAACAAGGTAGTATTGTTCTTTATTGGTGTCCTAGAAGGAATACCATGTAGGGGCCACCAAAAACATTGCAGATTCCTCTACGACCCTTTTATCAGAGTAAGTATCCCACCAGTCTTTAACATGAGGAATGACCTTGAGGAGTGCAAAAGTGATCTTCTCCCTATCAAAAAAATTGTGGACCGAAAAATACCCTTCAAGCAAATTCAACCATTTATCTACAACAACTGCATCTATGAGTCCTTCAAATAATGGAATATAAAACTTTACTTGTACCTTGAAGGGGGTTGCATGGATTCTTAATGAAGATGCTTCTCTTGTGGGCAGCCGTCGAAGGATCTGCGCAAAGTTTTCCATCATTTTGTTCCTTTGTCGCATGAGGCCTTCCTCGAGAAACATTTAAATAGGGTATCCTACTCCATCATCTTTCTTTTCATCCCCCATTGGTTTTTTCCGGGCTCAGCGCGATTGATATTGCAATGGATCGATTGGTTCAAGTCCCAACTTCTTGTACCCAGATCTTGTTGGGGACATGCAAAAAGAAAAATAAATGAAGAGTAGACCGCTCTGATACCAATGATTCAAATGTAGGAGCATAACAAACTAATTAACATAATGAATACAATAAACACGGAGATATGAATAATAACATAGATATCTAGTGAACAATATCTTCTATTGAATAATGAAATAGGCTGAAACTAAGAAAGTACTCAGGTCACTACCTATGAGATTCAATCCTAATATATCAACCCTTGAAGACAAAAAATGTTTGGACAAACTAACAATGAATGAATTGCATGGAATTCTTACAACCTATGAGATGCGAATAGGAAAAGAAGTACCTAAAAGAGAAGCAACATTCAAAGCCTCAAAGAAGACCAAAAGAATAAAAGAAATATCAAGTGACAACTCAAATGATGAGTTTGATGCAACAGAAGCCAACTTTGTGAGAAGGCTCCAGAGAGGAACCAAAAAATATAAAGGTAAGCTTCCTTTTAAATGTTTTAATTATAGTAAAGTAGGACACTTTGCTACCAAATGCCCTCATAATAAAAATAGGGACAATAAAGACAAGGATAATTTTAACTCTAATGAAAGAATAAATGGTAAAACTCAAAAGAAAAAATACTTCCAGAAGAAAAAGAAGAATCTCTAATCCAAAGAGGACAACTACTCTTCTTCTGAAAGTGATGAAGATATTGAAGGAGATGTTTTGTTCATGTCTCAAGAAACATAGTCCAATGAAGATGAAGATGGTAATTGTGTCTTAGAGATTGGAGACAATGAATATTTGAATGTTTATCTTGAAGTATAATTACTCTATTCCCTAGATGAAATAAAAAGGCTCAGAAGAAAGAATATATAGTTGAAAGAAAAATTGTCACATGATTTTGATCTGGTTTCTCAACTAGAAGAACATAATAAAATTGAAGAGGAAATAATGAATCAAATGTAGAACAAAGAAGAAGATTGTGAGAAACTTGAAAAAGAAAATGCTTCCTTAATGAAGGAAATCGATGTACTTATAGATGAGCTTAACAAAAATAATAAACTTGAGAAAAATTTCATGATGTTAGAAAGTATGCTCAGTAACCAAAGATCACCATTCAACATAACTATTCTTGGCAACAATCCAAACCTCGCGTTACAAAAAATCAAGGAAGAACCCAGAAGCTATGCTATGACCCTAATCAATCCTATTGAAAGAAATGAGAACACTAATAAAGAAAACCCGGACCAATAGAAGCCAATTGTTCCTCACAGGAAGGATGAATTCAGAAAGGTGATGACACCAAGAAGACCAACTATGAACAAGTATGAATATCTCTTTCTAGGTAACTATTTTTCATGCAACAATTTTATACATAAGACAATAGACTTGAGAGAATATCCAAGAAATTACC
>JZKD02S0795141.1:88469-101711 GCA_000966675.3 Picea glauca
GGTAGAATAAAGTGTGAGAAGAATGTGTTGTGTGAAATTACTACTAGTAAATGCCAAGAAGACTTGGTCTTCTCCTGCGTTCAGTCGTGGAGATAAGTGGCATGGACAACGTGCTAAGAAGAGAATGTGTGCATATACAGAAAGAGTGTTAGACCTGGTGTAATACTTTGCTACTGCATGGAGTCTGGACTTACGTGTGAGTTGTTGCATGTAGCGTGGAACTGAGTAGACAATTTTGCATGTATCTGGCGTTGAGATTGCAGGTTGCACTGGCCATGAGAGACGTCGCTGGATCGATCCACAAAGTAGCTGAAGGGATGTGATGGATCGATGCTCTTGAAGTATGATTGATACAAGATTATGTGAGGGTCTAGAACCCTTCTTATGACTGTATTTCTGTCAGAGGGTGTGCGTGAAAGATGGGATTTCTTGTGATACGGGGAATCGTTGTTGCCAAGAAGAGACAACGACACTGTGAAGAGATATCGGCGTGGAGAAAAAGCCACTATAAGTCGGTAGTTACAATATTCTTCACATGTGTGGGGGGATCGCTGCTCAAATGAAAATTGATTTGAAGCGAAATTCTGTTGAGTAAGTCAGTGCCTGTTGGAAGGTCAAAGTTGAAAGTCGAAGCAAGGTGTTAGAGAGAAGTGAGGTGTATGTGCACATTCCGTCGAACTCACACACCCTCTAAGCATGGTTATGGGTAAGCCGGAAAAAACCCCAGGTTGATGATGATGTGATGAAGGGGGAGTTAAATTTAAAAGTAGATGTATGATGAAGAATGGTTGAATGAACCATGTAGCTAAAAAAGATTCCTAGAGAACTGACACTTACAACGGCTGATGACCCATGTATTTCAATAGATGGATTTCTTTTTATATGGACGTAAATAATCATATGTAGGTACAAGAGGAAGAAAAAGAAAGTTTGAAACCCACAATGATGAAGATATGACCACATAGATTAGATAAGTAGTCATTAAGGGAGAGTGTTGGAATATATAATTCCTACTTATCTAATATGTTTGCTAATGTATTGAGAAGTAGAGTCAATCTCTACGTGTAAGTTATGTGATCTTATTCTTAGGAGGTTGTTTGAGAGTTAGATTTGTGAGATCGGAGGTTGTTTGAGAGTTAGATTTGTGAGATCTATGTTTGGTGTGTTGTTGAGATATTATCTCAACCTCTCCATTGTCTTTAGAATAAGTTAGATCCTATAATAACCTATGCACTCTATATAATAGAGTCCAAATGTATTCAGATATCGTGTAATTGATTATTTTGTATATTATACTCTACTCTACCATTTTATCAGATATAGTGTAATTGATTATTTTGTATATTATACTCTACTCTACCATTTTATCAACTACCTCTTCTGCGTGGACAATGAAGCTGGGTATGAAAGGTGGATGCTGAATTGTAAGACAATAATGAATTCATGTTTGAAAAGAAGGGATTATATCATCTGTAAGAAGGAAGATAATTATGATAAACGGTGAACTTCTTCCTTACAAATAGTTAGCTGCATGCGATTTTCTTTTTCCTTTTTTTTCAAAATGAATTTGTTTTTTACACATAGGGACTATAAGTACATAAACAAATCAAAACATTTTACCTTTCAGATTATTGTGCCCTCCTGGTTCTGCACCACCTTAAAGAATCATTGAATCCTGTTTCTCTCTCTTTGTATTATGATGTCTTAGCAGACCAAGCATGTCAGTTTATTCCTCATATTGACAAACAATCTGTGTGCCTCTCTTTTTATTCTGATGTCTTAGCAGACCAAGCATGTAAGTTTCTTTCTCATGTTGACAGACAATCTTTGTGTTGAGCATTGAAAGAATCCCTCTCCGCCCTCCTCCCATCTTTCCTAGCAAACAATAGCCGTCAAAACATCACCATTCTCATTAGCCCCACAGATTCTTGAATGGTCCAAAACTAGAGCTGTTGTAATGACCCAATCAACCATTTTCACTACAAATAAACTTACCCTTATGCCAACCTTGTCGAGATATGGAACAACAAAGATTCCACTTTCAACGGAGGGTCTAAGTAATTACCAGATTGTGATCAAATATTAATTATAGAAGAATGAATACAGTTAAAATACACTCATATGCCTAAAACAAGAACAAATACATTGGCAATCCATCCAATGAATGTCTTTGATAAAGATAAAATCGTTATACCAGAACAAAAAATACAAATGGCATGATAAAATGTGATTCTTGCGTTTGATTCTTTGCTAATATAGAATGGATTTGAAATTAACTCTGGAAATCCTTCCCAACACTTCATGAGTATAAATTAAATGATTTTTCCAAAGTAACAAGCAAAAAATATATATTTGTGAAAATTAATACAATGTAATGTCCCAAGTCAAATATGTGAATACCATAATATTATAAAATATTAATTTTGATACATTAAAAAATGTAAATCATGTTTATTTGTGGCATAGCTTAATGAAAATTCAGTTGATGGACAAGGCAGGCTGTTCAACTCAAAAAATGTCCAAAGGTCTATAGTATATAGGAAATTCGTGTTTTTCCCCTGCAAATCGAGTGGTCATAACATTTTTTGGTCAATTTTGCTTGAGTTGAATGGGCACCTTTGTCGTAGACTTCTTAAGCCAAATCCACCCACCATTTCAGCCCAGGACTCATCTATTCTCTTGATGGAACTCATGAATTTGGTATTGGTTCTGTAATTACTTTATGTCCCGTCGAGATATCCTTATTTGCTGGTTTCAAGTACTTTCTGTCCGGCGGGGATATCCTCTTTGCTGGTTTCAACCAACCTTGATTGTTAGCATAGGAAGGGACTAGTTGATTTGCATCTAATTTCCTCCTTGTTTGAATAGCCATTAATGCATTCTCTTTACTTGTATCATGAGTATTGAAAAAATGTTGGATGATGCATACATCTGTAGTTGTCTTTAAGTTTTTTTTGAAATTTATTCATCATTTTACTATGTTTTTTTCCTTCAAATTTTACTCATAGAGTGTAGATGGAGATTTTAATAGAAAATATTAATTTAGATTCATGATTTTTGGTTTCTTCCTTGTTGCATTGGTTACAATTCTATCTGTGAGGAAAATTTACAAAATCTCTACTTAAATTTCATGATTTATGGGTTTTCCTTGTGTTACGTTCTCCTTTGAATTTCTTAAACTTGGATTCCTCCCCAAGCATGTTTAGAGCCTCAAAACCCATATTGGTGCTGGAAATTCATAATCTTCTTCTTAGATCACCTTCGTGTACACATAGGTTATGCAACTCTTGATAAATTTACATGTTTCATATATTTTTGATGGTGTTAATCTTTCACAAGAACTACTATACAACTTATGCACTTTAATTAGATTACAAAGGCGTATTTCTTCAATAATTATAAACATTGGTTTATAATTCCCCAATCTCTTTGGACACCTTCAATACTCCACCTTGAGTTGCACACTTGTAACCACCAGAATCTATAACTCCCAAAGATATCAAGTTCTTCCTTAGTTTGGGAACATGAAGTACATATGTTAATTTTATTACAGAACTATCATGCATTTTAATCCGGACGCTACCAACCCGAACAATTTTACAAGAAAAATCATTTCCCATAAAAATAACACCATCATCAATAGATTGGTAAGTTGGGAACCAATTTCTATGAAGACACATGTGGCTGGACGCAACATAATCTAAAAAGCAATGCTAATGTTGATGTGAAACATCACAAGTAGACAATACCTCATCAACCATACCTGAAATGGAACTTGAACTGGACCCTGAACTTGTTTCAGCTACATTGGCTTCATTTGATTCTTTTGTGGAGCCCTCCTTGGATGCATTCTGTCTTTTCCAACAATCCTTCTTGAAATGCCCATATTTTCCATAGAACCAACATTTCTGCTTACTTTTCTTACCTCTTGACTTAGACCTTGATGTACCCCTCTGATTTTTCCCTCTTTCTGTAGATCGGCCTCTGAACACCATTTCTTATGTTGTTGAGGTTTCTTTACTGGATTTTTTACTCATCTCCTCAGAAAAAAAGCTCCTACAACAATATCATAATCAATGGCATATGTTGTGTTAAACCACACAGTTGTGACCATATGATACCAAGACTCAGGAAACGAACACAATAGCGTAATCGACTTGTCCTCATCTTCAAACTTTACTTCCATACTAGTTAATTGACAAATCAGAGTATTGAAAACATTCAAGTGATCAACAATTTTCGTACCTTCTTTCATCCGCAAGTTGTACAACTGCCTCTTCAAGAAGATTTTGTTTGACAAGTTCTTTGTCATATACAGACTCTCCAGTTTGGTCCACAAACTTGTTGTTGTCTTCTATTCAATGATGTTAAACAATACCTCATCTTCTAGACACAGGCGAATAGTCTATCATGCTTGTCGGTTTCTTTTACGTGCAGGAAATAGGTAAGCACGCATATCTCTAACAATTTTTTCTTGTTCAATTTTTCACAAGATGGCCACCTCTAGCAACTTAGGAACAATAGAAGGACCAATTCTTCTTGGAAATAACTATGAGTTTTGGTCTCTTAGAATAAGATCATTTTTACAGGCACAAGAGTGTCGAGATCCAGTGGATCTTGGCAACGTGGAACCAGATCCAACAGACCTGTCTTACATGGCCAATTAACAGAGAATTTCTCAGGAAACAAAGACGAACATAGAGGATAAGGAAAAATTATCGATTCAAAACTCAGTGGATGACTCGGTTTTCTCAAAAATAACAGGTGTTGTTACTTCAAAACAAGCATGGGACATCGTTAAATTAGCCTACCAAGGAAATGACAGGGTCAAAACAGTCAAGATGTAGACCTTGAGGATGCATTTTGAGACTTTAAAAATGACAGAGTTTGAAAATGTTGATCAGTTTATGACCAGAGTCATGGGAACTGTAAACCAGATCAGATTGACTGGTGAAACCATCCCTGATCAAATAATTGTTGAGAAATTCCTCAAAAGTCTACCAAATAAATTTGAAATGGTTGTTACAACCATCCTTGAATCCAAGGATATGTCAAATTTTTCAACAGATGAATTAATGGGCTCTCTATTGACAGATGATACCAGACTACATCTCAAAGATGAGTCAATAGCCAATGCCTTCAAGACTCATTTCTCCTTTAGTAGAGGGAGAGGCAGAGGCAAAGGCAGAGGTCACCGAGGAAGAGGGAGAAGTCCAAGTAAGAATCACTCAAGTGAAGGTCACATACAATATAACCAGTATCATAATCTCCAAGGTCACACACAACATAACTAAAATCATAATTTTCAGCCTCAAAGAGGCAAAGGGAGAAGATCAAATGACAAATCAAACATACAATGTTATTACTGCAAAAAGTATGGGCATTATGAACATGAATTATTGAAGAAGCAAGAAGATCATCTCTCAAGAAAAGAACATGTCTCAAATCATGAAGGAGAAACCTCAGATGGTATGTTTCTCTCATGCCACAAAATTTAAGAACAACATAAATATCTATGGTTGCTAGACAGTGGATGCAACAATCGCATGACATGTAACAAAGATTTACTTTCATGCATTGATTCTTCTATTTCTTCTGATATTACACTTGGAAATGATTCTCAAGTCAAATTTCAAGGAAAAGGAACAATACCTAATCTCACTAAACGAAATGTAAAGAAAGACATAAACAATTTCTATCATGTTCCAGATTTGAAACATAATCTTTTAAGTGTAGGACAACTTATTGAACATGGATATAAGGTAATTTTTGAAGGAGAATCATGTAGGATATATGATAAAACCCCCAACATAAAATTGATTTCTGAAATCCACATGACTAGGAATAGAATGTTTCCCCCGACCCTCAGAACCACAAATTTGATCCAATCATATGCACAAAGTGCATCCACCCCCAATGAAACTATGGATTGGCATGAAATATTTGGACATCTACCCTTTTAGAGTCTAATCATTCTACAAAATCCCTCCATGGTTCACACTCAAGCCAAACAACACTTAGAGCTAGTTCACACTGACCTATGTCGACCAATGCAAACAAAGTCAATAGGTGGTAGCGTTTATTTTTTAACATTTATTGATGACTTTAGCAGAGAAAATTTGGATCTATTTTCTCAGACACAAGTCTGAAACTTTTGCAAAGTTCAAAGAATTCAAAGTTGAAGCTGAAAAATAGAGTGGGAAATATGTGAAGGCCCTCGGGTCATATGGAGGAGGAGAATACATCTCCAAATAATTTGTAAATTTCTGCAAATGAGAAGGCATCATCGTGTAAACTAAAACCATGCATACTCCACAAAAAAATAGAGTGGCTAAAAGGAAAAATTAGACAATAATGAACATGACAAGAAGCCTTGTCAAAGAGAAATGTCTGTCAAATCTATTTTGGACTGAAGCAGTAACATGCTCAGTTTATCTCCTGAATAGATCTCCAACCACTAGTCTCAAGATGAAGGTCCCTCAAGGAGTATGGAGTGGGACAAAGTTAAATGTTTCTCATCTAAGGACATTTGGATGCATAGCATTCACTCACATACCTTCCGAATTGAGGAAGAAACTTGACGATAGAAGTGAGAAATGCATTTTTGTTGGCTACAGTGAGACATCCAAAGCCTACAAAATCTACAATTTGATTTCAAAGAAACTAATTCTCAGCAAAGATGTCAAATTTCTTGAAAATAAGTTCTGGAGTGAGTTTGAAAATCGACCTATGGACAGTCAAAATCCATTGCTGCTACTTCCTGAAAACAAAGAAAATTCAGGACAACAAACACATCAGCCTGCCCTTCCAAGATTGCAGGTACAAGGATAGCCTGAAAGTCCTCATGACAACTCTACTTGAGCTTCAAAATCAGAGAACTTGAATCTTGAGAGAAATCCATCAAAAATTGAATGATATTGATCAACACAATCTTTTTGCATTAATGTCATGTCAACCTATCTCTTTTAAAGAGGAAGCTAAAGAGTCACATTGGATTGAACCCATGAACCAATAAATTGCCTCCATTGACAAGAACAAGACATGGGATCTTGTTGATCTACCCAGACACAAGAAAAGTATTGGTGTCAAGTGGGTTTACAAAACTAAACTCAATGAAAAGGGCTAGATTGAAAAACATAAGGCAAACCTTGTTGCCAATGGATTCTCACAACAACCATGTATTGATTATGGTGAATTTTTTTTTCTAGTAGCAAGATTGGACACTCTAAGGACTCTCTTAGCCATAGCATCTCAACACAAATGGCAAGTATACCATATGGATGTTAAGTCATTTTTTTTGAATGGTATCTTATAAGAAGAGGTCTATGTGGATCAACCACCTGGATTTGAAGTCAAAGAGCATCCAACCAAAGTGTATCGGTTGAAGAAAGCCTTGTATGGATTAAAAAAAGATCCAAGATATTGGTATAACATAATTGACACTTACCTGATCAAGAGTGGTTTCAGCAGAAGCCAAAATGAGCCAACTCTCTACACCAAAAATGATCAGCAAGGTAAAATTCTGATTGTATATTTATATGTTGATGACATGATATATATTGGAAATCTTGAGTGGACTAGTTTTAAACATGCCATGCAATCTGAGTTTGAGATGAAAAATCTTGGCATAATGAAATATTTTTGGGGGATTGAGGTTGACTAATCAACCAAAGGAATTTTTGTCTGTTAAAAAAAGTATGCAACATACATCATCAAAAGATTCCACATGGAAGACTGCAATCCAACAAAAGCTCTTATACCCCTAAGCACAAAATTAAGTAAACAATATGAAGGCCCTACAGTGGATTCTACCCTGTACAAAAGTTTAGTAGTCAGTTTGTTGTATCTTACAACAACTAGGTCTCATATTATGTATGCATCTAGCTTCGTTTCCAGGTTCATAGAATCCCCCAAAGATTCTCACTGGAAGATGGAAAAATGATTCTGAGATATGTTGCAGGCACTCTCAATTTTGGCTTATGGTACCGTTAGTTTGATGATAATAATCTCTTTGGTTACATAGAGAGTGATTTTTTAGGCAACCTAGATGACCAAAAAAACACCTCAGTACATGCTTTTTATGTGGGCACGAACATGATTTCTTGGGCATCAAAGAAGAAACCCATAATATCAATATCTTCTGCAGAGGCAGAATATGTCGCTGCTACCTCAACTTCCTGTTAAGCTATGTGGCTGAGAAGAATATCGAATGATATGTCACATACATAAAATGAGCCAACTCCTATCTTCTGTGAGAACACCTCAACAATTGCTTTATCCAAAAACCATGTGTTTCACAAGAAAAATAAGCATATTGATACTTGCTTTCAATTCATATGTGAGCTAGTCAATAATGGTGTCATCACACTTCAATTTTGTGGCTCATGAGATCAGCTTGCAGACATTTTTATGAAGCCACTCGGAAAATCCGTTTTTGATTTTCAGAGACATCACTTGGGCATTATCAGTTCTAATGTTTGTAACTGTTGAGTTTAAGAGGGAGTGTTAATTATATTTGTAACATCAACAATATGTGATTATACACTTCCAACTGTCCTGGCCAACTGCACGGTTATTTCTTGATTTTCTTGATTTGCGAAGCTTATTTATCTCAAATCTTTTCCCTTAATAAAATGCGCACTCTGCTCATTCTTGTTTCCAATTTCGTCTTCTCTGTATTATCTTCTTTGCTTTTCATTTTGTCAGTGCCCGCGACATTGCCAAAATTTTGATAATTTCAAAAGTTTGTTTGCGACCGTCGCACTTTTCCACAGGGACAAGCTGTGACGATGTAATAAAACCCATCATAGGCTGATCCACTTCACTCAGCTCAGCTCAGTTCACCTACTCTTCGATCCAGCGACCAAATTCTCTTCTCCTTCTCTTTCTTCTCCTTCTAATCTAAGCTCTGATACCACTTGTTAGGTAGCAGAAGAAAAACACATAGAATAAAATAAAGCACAAACAAGCAAGATCAAACAGGCATTAAACCAAGCACAACAATCCTACAATTGACATAGTGATTTATGTGGAAACCCAATGAGGGAAAAAACTATGGACAATGATTATCGATATGGGAGAATTACAATAGAATTCATAGGCATACAATCATTCTCTCCTCACACACAGTGTGCTCTCTGCACAACTTGCTCTCACATTCTTCACACATTGCACTCCCACCTCTATGGGTATGCTCACATATATAA
Organism: Picea glauca; assembly: GCA_000966675.3. Lineage (NCBI taxonomy): Eukaryota > Viridiplantae > Streptophyta > Pinopsida > Pinales > Pinaceae > Picea > Picea glauca. The sequence goes on from JZKD02S0795141.1 coordinate 97,676, forward strand.
CATCTATCACTCAGTTACAAAAAATGATTTTGAATAGATTACATAATTACATGAATAGTTCATAAACATATTGCATGAATGCACATTAACATAGCTGCATGCATGCTGATGTGACCGCATGAGGAAATTCGTTGGCATGTTTGCAACAATGTATTCGTGAATTTCATTATCAAATGATTCAAGGGAGTGGAGATTCCAATTCAATCATGAATTTTCATGAGATAGAGTGATGTATTCCTGAAATTCATTATCAAATGAATTTTCATGAGATAGGGTGATGTATTCCTAAAATTCATTATCAAATGATTCAAGGGAGAGGGAGTGGAGATTCCAATTCAATCATGAATTTTCATGAGATAGGGTGCTGAAATTCATTATCAAATGAATTTTCATGAGATAGGGTGATGTATTCCTCAATTTCATTATCGAATGATTCTAGAGAGTGTGGAGATTCCAATTCAATCATGAATTTTCATGAGATAGGGTGATGTATTCCTGAATTTCATTATCCAATGAATTTTCATGAGATAGGGTGATGTATTCCTGAATTTCATTATCGAATGATTCTAGAGAGTGTGGAGATTCCAATTCAATCATGAATTTTCATGAGATAGGGTGATGTATTCCTGAATTTCATTATCAAATGATTCAAGAGAGGGTGGAGATTCCAATCCATTCATGGGTTCTCCTGAGATAGGGTGATGTAATCCTGAATTTTATTATCAAATGATTCAAGAGAGAGTGTGGAGATTCCAATTCATTCATGAATCTTCACGAGATAGGGTGATGTATTCATAGATTATAACAGTAATCGTTGACAATTTTAATGCATTATGCGTGTGGATGTTCTGATCATATATATAATATAGTTCAATTCCTTTTGGCATATTTCTGCTACCTCGTGGTAGACTTTTTCCTTCGTCTTCTTGAAGCTTCACTTGCTTGTTTTCTCTCGTTCAAAAACTCAGAAGGAATGTGTACGATGCCGATATGGATATTGCCCAAAGAAGATTAGCAAAAGTCACGCCGTGCGTACAAATTCACGGCGTGCGTAGAAACGTATGGAATTAAGGGCTCTCAATATGTAATAACAATGCCAGTCAATAATATTGACAAGTTCAAAAGAAACAAACCAAAGAAAGCAATCGACTTTCATTTCACTATATTTTTATTACAACGGTAGTATAAGCGGAGCTATTGTGTTCTTCACCAACCCAATTTGCATTCGATTATTAAATGATTCAAGAGAGAGAGTGCAGATTGCAATCCTTTCATGAATTTTCATGAGATAGTGTCATGTAGCGACAGAGTATAATAGTATTAGTGTGCAATTTCAATACATAATACAATACAATTTGTAGTTGATGTTCTTGTCAATGTGATTAAAATCTTAATTTGATAGCTAGCAATTAAAGATTATTTTTAGTAGTCTTTTCAAATCAATAAATTAGATTTAATGTTCATAATTTCTTATCATTTTTATTCATGAGTTAATCTATTTACTTTTTCACATTTATTTAATCATGTTAAAAAATTACTCTGTGGTCATCTCATTGCCAAATTTAGCCACATTTAGGTGATTAACAAAGTTGACATTAAATATTTGCTTCACCATTAACTTCTTATCATTTTACATCATGAGGAACGACAAAAAAAAAAAAAGTTGATGACTCAAGGATAGGGTGAATCTCCACTTGAAACATCAGATCTAGAAATTTTTTTACAACATTGTTTTTAATATTTTTATTATTATTTGGTTATAGTTTAAATCATATTTTATAAATCAAATTTACATACAATAATATAATAATATAAACTATTAACATTATATAAATTGATATAAAATATAAAATAAGATGTTTTTGGACGTTATTTGGTTTTTTTTTTTATGATTATTACTATAAATTTATTATTATTATTTTTTATAGTTTAAATTGTATTGTATAAGTCAAATTTACATTTAATAATATAAAAAAGTATTACAATTCATGCCATTGTTTACAATTGAAGTTGATGGCGCATAGATTTCTATTAGACTTCAAATTTGACTGCAACCTGCCCCTCAGCGGACGGTCGCCCCACCAGGACCTTCACTAAACCTCGGCTTGACGAGCTTCAATGCTCCTCCAAACCCGTATCGAAACCTTCTGTCACCCACAGGACACTCTGTTGATCTCTCGGCAACTATCTCGAGAAATCGGGTCTCGCGGAATCGCAAGCCCTGCCTGTACGTTCTCGTGCACTTCCAAACACCAAACCCCGAGTACCGATGGTCAAAGTCAATGACTCAGGATATCTCCCCTCGCGATGTCAGCGCTTGGTAATTTCAAACCCCGATTGCTGAAGTACCGATCCCACGCGAACACGCCATCTGTATTCTGCTATTCTCCGGGGTCCCACTCGATCACGTTACTTAGGGACTTCGCGGATCGCAGATCCACAACACAAGTTGCAATGGTGTTGAAAAACCCCGAATGTCGATCCCGCGATTATTCCGGATTCGTGCCACTTGTCCGACTGACGATCGACGACTCCGATTAACTCGGGGAATCGCCCTTCACGATTTCAACGTGCATGCAACGCTTGCACTCACCAACCCCGATATGTCGATAAGCGATGGCAACCGGTTCTACTTGCGTTTTGCAGGTTAGCTCTTTCCCAGGAGTTCAAGTCGTCGATTCTCTTCCTCTTGAAGAGTCCTCCGCTGCAACAGTTTTCCCTGGGTTCAAATCCCTCCCACGCCTGCTCCTGGGATATGAACACGGGATTATCCCTCCTAAACTGAATTCTCTCCGGCTCCTTTAGAAACTTCGGACGTGATGCCTGCATTCCACCTTCAACCACTTTCAAAGTGTTGAAGTCTTCCAGGTTCTGTGCTTTCACAGTCACAACAACCCATCCTTCCTTTTCTCAGACTTGCTACTGAGACTCCAATCCGAACTGCACTCACCTGCACGGTTCAAACAACCCAACACAACCCCGGGCAAAGAAGAGAGCAAAAGTTCAACTGTTTAGCCTCCTCGACGCACTCTATGCGGAGGAATTCGACTACACTCTATGCAGGAATCTCCTGGCCCAGACAGAGAAACAATTGGAACTCAATTCCTCATTCTCTCAGGTTTCGAACCTGATATGCAATCACATATGCAGGATATAGAAGATAAGCATAAAAATAAGCAAGCATACAAAAGCATAATATCAACAGTACACAGAGATCAAACATATCCATGAGATTGAATCAAAGCTTTCCTATTAATTCAATGTCTGTACATGGAGTTTCTCTACAAACTCCTTGCTCTGTTCTCTCCTTGCTCCTCTATGAATGAGAATGCTGAATAATCTAAATGTGAATAATGTTATCAACAATACAACGGAGGGTGCCTATATTCCGTTTTCCCTCTTGAAGCAAAAATTGTCTAATCTAGACTTAATTAACTTATCTACTTGCATTAAATTTAAATAAATGCCTCAGCTACCTAAGGACGAGAGCTTATCTACTCTAGGTCCGTTACAATATGCCAGTGCGCTTCATCACATCACCATATTAATGTTTGGCGCAGCCATTTATCAGGGTAATATCCAAAAAGTGATTTATTTGTTTGTCCAGCTGTCTCTCTCTCTTCCTCCACAGGCTGGCTCAGAAGATGGAGTCGTAGATGCTCCTGCATCATATTACAAATTAGAAAGGCTGTATTTCATTGTTTTACACTTGAGGTTGATGGCGCATCAACTTCGAATTAGAAAGGTTGTATCCATGGATTAGATTATTAATCACTTACAATTTCAGTGTAGTGTTGACGTGGTGCCCGCATAATAGAGTTAATATAGAATAGAGAAAAGATGTTAACGCAAACAGGAACGGACACGAGACAATGATATTCTGAGAAATGGTTGCAAGTTTCATAGACTTTTACATTTAAACAGAAATAACTCAAGCACTTCTTTTTAGACCTATGGAAAGCCAAACCATAAAAAAAAACAACTAATTATAACTGAGTTTTATACATTCATAATATTATATATATATATATATATA
>JZKD02S0795141.1:117917-147831 GCA_000966675.3 Picea glauca
TCTTTCTATATTATTTTCTAAAAATAGTATATTGTTCATAAAGATTTTTTTTGTTTGTGGGATAAGGGACTTTTCTCAGTTCAACGATTTGACTAGTAAAGTCTATAAAGGTATACATATTCTAGTTTACAAAAGCATAGAGACCCTATCTCCTGGATTTGAACCGGTAACCTCTTAATTGGAAACACATGTTCTTAACCATTAAACTCACTCAACTGTATATATCAACAATTATAATATTAGATCTACAATGTAATATTACATTGTAATATTATATCAACAATTTTATATAATTATTTTAATCTTTCTTGAAATCAAAATAAATGAATGAACGCTGAAATAATTTTATTTTTTTTAAAATAAATCTTAATACTATGTCATGATGAGTAATCGAACCATGAACACTTTCTGACACTTTGTCGTGATGGATAACTGACTAAGTTTTGACATTTATCGGTTAAAACTTTGCTTAAAAAAAAAAAAACTAGTGAAAAATGCTTTAAAAAACTGTAAATGAAATTATTCACAATTTAGTGCGTTTATTCACAATTTAGTGCGTTCTATACTATTAAATTTAATATAAAAATCATTTTCACACCATTATATTCGATATAAAAATCCTTTTCACATTGTTTATTTACTTGATAATCTATATATGTATATAAATTATTTTTACATGGTTTAATTAGCTTACTATGCGTGGGTACCCCTCACAGATATATAGGAATGCTTTAAAGAGTATACCAAACAGATTTTAATTGGTGCTAGATACGAAGTCATTTGAAAGAATGGGAACGAACTTTTATTAGGATCACAGAATTCCAACTGAGCAATATCTCTATTCGCGTTAGCTTGAACACCTATTACAGTAAACATTTCAATTCATGGGTATACACGTCTGCAAAGGATTATTTTTAAATGGTGGCGAGCTTTCTATGACATAAGAAAAAACTCACTGCAATAAGAAGAATCATCATATACAAACTAGAGAGGATGTCAATGCTCTTGCACAGTAAGAGCAGAAACTACAACTTCCATGAGAACTGTATTTACATTGTAAGAGAGCAGCCATCTCTGAAACTATTCAAAATATGAATTCAATAGGCCTGAAGTGGGAGCAGCCACAACTCATTTTCGCTTAAGCCTACACAAACAAAAACACATAAAGAACAGTGTAATTCCTCCCTCCTCCAAAAACACATATAAGCTGTGTAATTCCTTCCTCCTCCACTTATGTAGTGATACCTCCAACTCTAGCGGAGGAAGATGCACACAGTGCCTTCGAAGCTCTGTGAATAGGATCAGAGGCACAACCGATAATAAAAGACATACACTAGGAAGATATGTTCTCCGATCCCCAAAAGGGGAATTTTGTTAAACAATCATTTCCCAATGTTACACTAAAGTATGATTCCTTTATATAATGTGATGTGACCATAATGAATGCACCATAATTGGAAAATTTGTTTAACTATTTCCAACAATATCTCCTTAATTATCTTTTATGATCTCTCCATAATCTTTCCATATTTTTTCAACAATCCTCATCTTTATATTCACTAAATTTTCTCATCTCTTATTCCTACCTAGAATTTCTAGAATAAGTATATCACACTACAATAATCATATTATTAATCATTACAAATAGGAATTATTCCTTCATGTCCCTTAAATGAGTATTCTTCTTTAAACCGATCTCTTTTACATCTATGTCTTTATCGTCCTTTTATCTTCAACTTCAATTTTCTTTGGTCTTCTTTCATCCTGTACTTGCAACACAAAAACATTGTTGAAGTCCATATAAACGAGTAGCCATCCATGGGAATACATGGGTTGCCAACCGCTGTATCCGTCAGTGCTCTAGGAAACCCTTTCTCGTACATGGTTCATCAACCATTCTTCCATCATGAATCTGCATACATGTACACCTGCTATTCCCCTATATCATCATCATCAACATCATCATCCTCCTATGTTTCTGGCTTACCTGTAACCATGTTGTCCATGCTCATGTATCACATTTAATGGTCCTTGAATAATGTATTAATGATGGTGTTAGTCTTAATGGTTGTATAAATGAAATTGTGTGTACCTAATGTAAGTCCGATTAGGCATGTATTCCCCATAATTTGTTAAGTTCATGGTGCTTTAAAAACCACTATGTAATGGTCTTAGTCTACATCTCAAACCACACGATACCTTGCTTTTCTTTCTTCTGTGTTCTTCATAATTCCACTGCTCTACTTCTGATGCTTTGTTGTGTCTGTCTTTGATGCTTCTTGCATCCTTGTCCCTATCATTTTCTTTCACCTCTTGTTCCTTTTGTTCACACATATGAGTCCCTATGTCTTCTTTTTCTTTGTTGTGGTTTCCTTTTGAACCCTTTACCTGACTATCTATAGTCATTCTCCTCTCCTCCTCCGTGAACTTCTTCATGCTCACTATGAGCTGCAAATTGTCTTTCCTCTATAGAAAGCCTCCACATCTGCTACCCAATAGCTCATCAAACTTTCTTCTAATTTTGATATTTTGGTATCCTTCTAGATCGTTCCTTTAGAACCTTCTGAGTTTCCTCTGCTCTTCAGTTTCCATAGCTGTAGGCTTCTGCATCTTCTCACTTTCTCTCAAGAGCTTCACTTGGCCCCCTTTCTCTAAGCAACTCTACCTACATCGTGATTGTGGAGTTGCCTCAAAAGCCTTCTACCTAACCGCAACTGAAAGTTGTTCTTCTTTTTGTTATAACTTTCTTGTTGTAGGGTTCTACCACAAATCTCTGTCTCTTGAAGTTTGCATCATTTTCTCTTTCTGCACCAATCCTCTTTTCTTCCGTTTCTCTGTCTTATGTCATCTACTTCTTCATCACTCTTTATTTGTCTGCTTCATTCATGGAGTCTTCTTCTCATCTTCATCTGAATCTTTTGAACTATACCTGCATAAAATTGCTTCTTGTAGGAGGGACGTCTCCATCCAACAAGAAACTTGCAATCTCCTTCATGCATTTGTAATTGCATGCTTACAAAATATATTTCTTGTTGGGTTGCGAACAAACCATAAATACAACCTATGACTATGGTTTGACAAACTTAATTGATGCACCATTGACATGAATTAACTTGACTTTAACAATTCGATTGACTTTAATTTTAATTTACTTTTTAACTCCAAACTCGCAACTTGACTTCAACTTATGACATGACTTGACATCATTTGTTAGGGCAGTGGAAAACCGATCATACACCCTTTTTCACTATTAAACATTTTGTAGACTCTCAAATCTGACTTTGAATGTCAACATGTAAATTATCTTTATGTTCCATGAATTCAATTTTCCTTTGACATTCACCATTAACTTGACATTGACTTTATTACATAAAATCAAAACTTCATCACATAACTTCACCCACATTTAGACTTGACTCTAAAATTACATGGGCTCTTTTACACCCACAATCTCCAATTTTCAACTTGACTTGACTAGACTATACATAAAACATGGCTTTAACTGGACTTGACCTTTGACTTCATGAATATTTTAGGATATTTAGACTTAAGCATAAGGACCTTACATGACTATTGATCTTTCAAACAATTTTGAACTATCACCAAAAATCTAACTTCACAATATGTTTCTTCCCCTATTTCCTTTCACATCATATCGTAATCCATATATAAAATATTTCTAGATATTATCAAACTGTTGCACGTAGGAAAAATAAAAGATACCTGTCCTCCTTGAATGTTTCTTGGATTCTTCTTGCTAAGAAAATCCCAGGTGCTGCAAGCCACGATTACTGCAACTTTCTATATAATCTCCAAATGCATCGTTGAGGTTGCCACATCATATATTTCTGATAAAGTCTTCACTCTGACTTGATCTTATTTTTTCAACCCTTCTAACCATGGCATTAAAAGTTATGTTTTCATTTGCATGGAGCCACCTAATGAGAAGTTTTCTTCCAGATCGTAGTCCATTTCCTTCCTTGGATTTTCACATATTGGTAAAGAAAGTGACCGATCCAATATTGTTGCCTTTCTGGGAACCTTCCATTGCATGATATCAATTGGTATTCTACAAATTCAAATCTCCAATTTTCCAAAGAAATCTCCATTAATATTTTTACTCTATATGTACATTGGTCCCCATAGTTTCCATTTTAACATATGAGAAATTGAATATGAGGACAATCACCAATGCATTGCCACACGTTATGGTACAAATGGCAAATTCTATTGCAAATAGACACAAATTTTACAAGCAGATATCATTCTATAAATGTCATTCCTTCCTTGTTGGTGAGTGTAGTTAAACAAAAAAAAAAGGGGGAATTTTTCCATTGCAATCTCCATGAGTGAGTTCTCGAAATTGTAAACCTCAATGGTGGTCATTCTCCCCCACATCGTCACAACCACATATTGTTAATAATTGACAATTTCTTTCACGTTTAACAAGACAGGTTGTTGCATCATAACAAAATACCTCTCTTTTCTTTTCTACGCTTCCTTGTGTAGTTGCCATCCTCGATGTTTGCATTATCATCATCGTCCTAAACATTCAACATTCTAGGGGCACTACTTGCATGTTCACTGCCACCATCATCCTCATCATATTTTGCAGCACTAACATCCTCATCATTGGCCTCCAACAACCTCATCGCTTTCTTCATAGTCATAATCTTGCAATACCGTAACTTGTAAACAATGTGGTACAACCATCCTGGAGCATATAATTTTGGTGGAATGCAAGCATCCTTTCTTCCGTAATAAACGTATCATGCATGCATCTGGAACAAGGTAAACTAGCATAGCCACATAATTGTGTCTGTGAACGATGAGAACAAGGTAAACTAGCATAGCCACATAATTGTGTCTGTGAACGATGAACGCCGAAAAGCATATTTAATTTATTAAATTTAATTTTAACATAAACTTTAATTAAAATTTATAAATAAAATTTATTATATCTGATCAACATTTTCTTTGTCTTTAAAAACATTATTCCTGCACATAGCCCCCTTCTATCTTATCAAGGACCAAATTATCTAAAAGATTTTAAATAATTTAAGCTTACTTCTCCAAAACAAGGTAAATCTGTGAAGGAAAACTTCAACGGAACTCCTTAATTCTATGCAAGCAAAAATGATTTCAGATTATTTTCTGCTTCAGTCATTAAAGAAAAACAAATTTGTACTCAAAAAATTAAATTAGTACAGAATTTTTAATTCTATGCAACCAAAAATGATTTCAGATTATTTTCTGCTTCAGTCATTAAAGAAAAACAAATTTGTGCTCAAAAAATTAAATTAGGACCGAAAATCCGGCTTATTCATATGTTGAACAAGGATCCTATCTGCTCTATTTTCCACTTTATTTTCCTGATCCAAGAACTTTCTTTCCTCTAAAGAATTCAACAAAGATATTCTTTTGTCAGCAACTTTTGAAAATGAAAGATAAAAATAAAGTCCCATCACAAAATGATTATTCATTTACCTCTGAATACTCGCTCCAGCTGCAACAATCTTCTGCAATAAGATTGTCAAACTTCTATTAACTTGAGTGCGCCGGAGTGCAAAATTTTTGCCATTAACAGTAAATGTTAACGGATGCATTCAATGTTAATGTCTGACCTCGCTCCATTGTTAATGGCTGACCTTGCTCGTGCTTCCGAATGCATTCAATTTGAATGGATGACCTCACTCCATTAACATTTCCTCGCTGCATTCAATGTTAATGGATGCATCCGTTACCATGTTTCATGGACAAGCACGAAATGAAACGCATTGAATGACACACGGAATGAAATCGGGGGTAGAGAATGAAACACGCACGGAATGAAATCCGCTGGTAGAAAATGAAATGCATGGACAGTTAGGAAATCCGTGATAGCATGGAAAAGTAATATTTGCTAATAATTCAAATCTGGTAATCCTAAAGGTTAATCATTTAAACGTGGAAATCATATGTTGATAAATATTAAAAAGTAAATAGGTTAACAGATGCATTCAAAAATACAAGGAAGTTATGAAGAGTAAATCACATTAATTGATTTGGGAGGACGACTAAGAATATGCCAGCATCTTCAATTGTTAGCCATCAGATTAAAATTTGAGATTAAAAAGTGATGAATTGTGCTCATTGCCAATAAATGTAAGAATTTTAATGTAACAAGAAAAATAAAACATTGATTTGAAAAATATCTTCTATAAGTGTAATTGTCCTTGGGAAAAATTATTCTGAAGTATTTCATCCAATATATCCTTGTTGTTGGTCATGATCAAAGCTAGCGGAGCCACTATCCACGATCCGAGCCAGTGCCCAGTAAGAGTGAGACTATAATTCAAATGATTCTCAATCAACTCTTTAATTGTAACTCCCTCATTGTTGATAACCCAAGCAATGGATTTCAAGAGCTAGATATAAACAAAACCCCCTCAAACATCTTTACTAGCACCACTCTCGTCGTTAGAAAAACTAGGGTTTTCTTCCAAAACAACATGCATATTTCCTATATAAAAATTCCTCAAACAAGATAATATAGTCTTTAGAAGCTTCAATGTCTGTGTTTTATCTATCACCGTCCAACTCGTCCTCGACGTTGAAAACCAAGGTTCGGACCTGGGGAGTACCTATTTCCTAGTCTTCATCGTCGAAGCTAGCAATAACCAAGGAAAAATATTAAGGGTGCTTCCTAAGCTTTACTTTGGCCTATATTCTGAGGATTAAATTTTTCATTGGAATCCTCTTCATCGGTGTGGACTCGTATCCGGGTTTTAGGAGACATTTCACCGTCCTTCAATGGCCATTTCTTTCGTTTCTTCCTTAATAGAAATTACTTCACGAGTTACCTTGTCTCTCTATTGTTGAATGTGTTTCAAAAAACAATGAACAATTATTACACGAGTTTCAACATTGTGTAACTTTTCAACATGTGTTTCACTAGATGTTTCAGAAGAAAGTAAAATGGCTTTACAACAAAACAAAATTATAGCAGAAACAAGGGAATTATAACAACAAACTAAAAACTCATGTTAGCAAAATAACTTCACAGAATAATTCCATGCAACAATAAATTTACCCAATAATTCTATACTAAAAACTTAATAAGATTCTACAACAAAACACTGCACAACATAAGAATTTAACTAAAGTTCACAAACAGAGAACAGAATATGCATGCTACAACAAAATAAATTACTCTATTATAAATCTGAACCTTATCATGAGTTTTCAAACTGAAATTTAATCTTATGTTAATACTCTTAGGAACTCTCTGTCAATTTATATTTCTTCTCTTCTATATTAAAATCAAGATATACAATTAGTCGCCCTTCATTATACGTAAGTCAAATTTTGTTTTTTCAGAACATTAATGGTTTATTTCCCCTTTGAAATTCGATAATCCATAAATGAAACGGTGTGGTAGTGATAATTCTTCCATCGTTAAATAAATAAGGCGGTCAAGGTAGTGACTCTTTATGGGCGGTGGTAACTCTTTAAACAACTGAGATAAGACGTCTTTTGGGAGGTGGAATGATTAATTTTATGACATTCTCCCCCTTAATCATTTCACCCAAAAGAAAAACACTGCAATATTACAGTTCACAAACCCCAATGTTCTTTCTGTGAATTTCAAATAATTCATTTTCTAAGGCATTTGTAAACATGTCTGCAAACTAATCTTCTGATTTCTAAAACTCTACAGAAATTTCATCACTCTTTATCAACTCTCGAATAAAATGATATTTTGTATTAATATGCTTAGTTTTCTTGTGGAAAACATGATCACGTGACAGTGTAATGGCTGATTTATTATCACAAAAAATCTGAGTTGGTTCTTGTTTTTCATGCAACAACTAAGTCACAATCATTCCCATCCACACAGTCTGACATGCAATTGTTGTTGTTGCAACACACTCTGCCTCAACAAATGATAAAGTCACAATGGGATGCTTCTTTGAAGCCTGAGATACAACTCTTGATCCAAAGCTGAACACATGTCTTGATGTGCTCTTCCTTTCATCTACATTACCTACAAAATCACTATCAGTATATCTGATCAACTTAAAATCTGAATCTGAGGTGTAAAGAACACCATAACTGGTTGTTCCAACAACATATCGTAGGATCCTTTTTCTAGCTTGCCAACATATGCTCTTTGGAGTCTCCATAAATATAGAAATCAAACTTACAACAAACATAATATCAGGTCTTGTTGCTGTAAAATGAATAAGACGTCCAACCAGTATTTTATACAGAGTCGGATCAACACATGACCCCTCATCATTCTTACTGAGTTTTGTGTCAGTTGCAATTGGTGTTGCAGTTGGTTTACAATTCAATATCCTGAACCTTTTCAATATGTCATTTGCATACTTATTTTGACAAATAAAAATACCATCTTCAGATTGATTTACTTCAATTCCTAGAAAATACTTCATCATTCCTAAATGAGTCATTTCAAACTCAATTTTCATGGTTGTCTTAAACTCATCTACTGAAATATTTCCGGTGAAAATCAAATCATCAACATATAAGCATACAATCAAGAGCTTATATTCCTGATTTACCTTTGTATATAGAGTTGCCTCACTTGGACTCCTCTTGAATCCTTCACTATTCAAGTATTCATCAATTTTGTTGTACCATACTCTGGGTGCTTGTTTCAATCCATACAATTCTTTCTTTAACATGTAAACCTTACCCTATCCATCAATCTCATATCCTATAGGTTGTTTCACATAAGCCTTTTCTTCTGGAAAACAATTTAAAAATGTTGATTTTACATCCATCTGGTACATGCACCATTTATTATAAGTAGCAATGGTTAACACCATTTTTGTTGTATCAATCCTGGCTATAGGTGCAAAAGTTTCATTATAATCAATACCATGTTGTTGATTGCCTGAGCTACAAGCCTTGCCTTGTGCTTCTCAAATTCACCTTTAGCATATAACTTCGTCCTGTAAATCCATTTAACACCAATACAATTTTTATCTTCAAGTAAATTTGCAAGTTCCCAAGTATTATTCCTTTCTATGGAATCAATTTCTTCATTCATGGCTTCTACCCAAACTTGTTTCTTAACAACATCATCAAAATTTACAGGATCATATGCAATTAATGCAACATTTCAAACCTGATATACTTCATCATTTTTCTCATACAATTCTCTTAAACTTCTAGTCTTCTGAACTCTAATTTTGTTTCTTAATGAAGCTAAAGTTGGATTTGATTCATCACCTACCTCTCATTTTGTTTGTTGTCCACCATCACCTGATGGCTTACCACGCTCATATGTCCTGGGCATTCTTAGTGGTGATGCATCGAATCTTGATGATTGTCTTGCAGGAGTTCTTGTTGCAAGTGTATGTGACTATGGAATCAACTGTCCACCTTGTACAGACTGCTCATCTCCATCATCATCTTCATGAGATATTTCAGCTTCCCCTGAAACAATTTTATCAATGCTATCATCCCAAGACTCTTCTTCCTTGAACTGAACATCTTTGCTGATAACACACTTTTTGGTGATGAGATTATAGATTCTATATGCCTTAGACTCCTCACTGTATCCAACAAAGACACTTTTCTCACTTTTGTCATCCAATTTTCTCCTCATCTGTTCAGGTACATGTTCTTAAGCTACACACCCGAAAATCCTCAAATGGGAAACACTGCTATTCTTACGAGTGTAAGATTCCCGGGGAATTTGGTTCTTTAAACTCTTAGTTGGTCTCCTGTTCAGAATATATACTGAAAAAGCAAGTACATCGCCCCAATATTCATTTGGAATATGATTCTCCTTCAACATACTTCAAGCCATATTCATAATGGTTTGATTCTTTCTTTCAGCTACTCCATTCTCTTGTGGGGTGTAGCGAGTACTGAATTGTCTCTTGATTCCATGATATTGACAAAACTCCATGAAATTAGTTAGCATATACTCACATCCTCTATTTGATATCAAGAATTTAATATATTTTCCACTCTCCTTTTAAACCAAAACTTTAAACCTCTTAAATATATAAAAATCTTCAGATTTATGCTTTAGCAAATAAACCCAAGTTTTTTGATGGTGTTGTGCCAGGGGATTTTGTGGAAGTCATGCCACCTCCTAGTGTCATTCTTCATCTTTCCTTTAGCCTTCTTTTCCTCTGATTTGGAATGGTTTTTGGAAGGATATTGGTTAGGGACGTCTTTACCATGCTTTGGTTGTTGTGGATTTGCCGACTCAAACTCCCATTTGTTCTAGTGCCTAAATTTCTGCTTGATTTTGACAACATATCGATAGGAAGCTCTTAATGCTAAGATGTTTAGGAAATCCATTTCGGTTTAGATGTACCTATGTAGAGCCCCATGATATTTTGGAACCATATTTCGCTCAGAGTCTTTGATACCCAGCTTAGTGCACAAGGTATGGAAAATATTTGTGAACTATGAAACTGTTTGGCTCTTCTCTTGCAGAAATGTGGTCCATCTCATGTTGATCCGGATTATTTTCGGCACGAAATGAGAGAGGAGATATAATAAATTAATGTATAGAGATATATAAGATATCCAATAATATAACAAAAATGTATCGAAGATGCAACTATAAACACAGAGATATAATAATACACAGTTTTCTATTAATGAGTGAAAATGTACAAAGACTATAAAAATACAGAGTGAAAGACTTGCTAGAATGGTGGTAGATTATCTCTAAGAAGAAATGTTTCCGCTACTTGCATTCGAAAGAAGATGATTTTAAAATAAGGCTCCAAAGTCCTTTTAATCTTAAATAAAATCCAAAACCCTAACCCCGGAAGATGAAAATTCAACTGTTTTGTGGACCCTGTTTTGGGTAGTTTGGTGTATCAACTTCCCGAGGGTGTAACTTTGGCACACTATCTCCGTTTGGGGTGCATGATAGCTCATTGGAAAGGTATCGTCGAGGAGATTAATTTTGGGGGTTCATTTAGAGACTTTGGTTATAATTGAGAAGCTTGATCCCAAAAAATCTTCATTTAGGCCCTCAAAATGGCCCTGGAAGTTAAAAATTGCTAAAAATAGTAAATTACCAAAATTGCCAAAAAATTGTTTTGAGCTAGTTGGAAAAGGTGGGTGGACACTAATATCCACCTGGATCACATGTACTGATCTTCATATTTATTGACAAGGTAGTATTGTTCCTTGACCACAACCACAAAAAAATTCCAAGTGGGCTCAACCCCATATATTCTAGATTCCTCTATGGAACTTTGCTCCAAGTAAGTTTCCCACCAATGTTTGACATGGGGGAGAGACTTGAGGACTGTGAAGGTGATATTTTCCCTATCAGAAAAATTGTGAAAAGAGAAATAACCTTCTAGCAAATTCAACCATTTTTCTAAGGCATCTTCATCCATCTGACCTTCAAATATGGGAATATCAAAATTAAATTGTACCTTGAAGGGAGAGGTTCCTCCAAAGTGGTTGCTTGATGAATATGTGTCTGTTTCTATCGACAGGCATTGAAGGACGTGGGAAAAATTCTCCATCATTTCTTCACTCTATCGCACGAGAGCTTGCTCAAGCATCAAGTTAATAAAATCTTCTTCTCCGTTGTTTTTATTTTCTACCACCATAGAGAGTTTCTTGGGCATGAGAGAGCGGTTGTCCTCAAGAGAGACAAGCTTGAGACCCAAATTGCTATACTCGGACCTCGTCGGGTACATGCACTGAAAAACGATCAAGAGTAGTTGATCTGAATTTAAGAGCGGAACAAACTGATTAACATACCGAATACAATAAACACGAAGATATGAAGTAATCCAGTGAATAATATCTTCCATTGAATAGTGAAATAGGATGAAACTATGAAACTGCAAAAATGAAACACTTTCTCTAATGGTGGTAGCTATATCTGAGAGGAGATGTGGCTTCTACATGCATCTATCTGAGTAGAATGAATTACAATGAGGCTTTAGAGGCTATTTTGATATTACTCATGAATGTCAAAACCCTAGACATCCAAAAACCTAACCCTAAGAGGTGAAATGTCCAAATTCATGTGGGCCTCTATGGGTAAGTTGGTACCTCAACTTCACGGGGTCGTAAATTTTGCAAACGAACTATGTTTTAGGCGCATGATAGCCCGTTTGAAAGGTATTTCATAGAACTACACATTTCATCATCAAAATTTGGATCCTTCTACAGTTTTACTTTGGCGAGCCAAAAAACACTGTTTAGGCCTCCAAAACAGACCTCGAAGTACAACAAGATGTGCTGACATGAAAACATACAAAACAAGCCAGTTGGATTAGGTGAGAGGCCACCAATATCCACCTGGAAGATGTGTAGGGATTCAAACATCTCCATAAGTGTAGAACTCACAATTACAAAGAAGTGCAGAAAAACATGTTGAACTAAAAATGGACAAGAGGAGCCAGTTGGAATAGGTGGGTGACCACCAATAGCCAATTGGATCAATACTACCCCTTAGGAAGTAATGGTGTCCATTGCATTGAGTCCCACCATCAGGTGAGGAAACTTCTATTGGATTTGGCCTCGAGTGAGCCACTTTCCTTGGTGTAGGAGTTTCCCTACCTTGACAACCCGGTAAAGCTAGATCCTTTGTTGGTGAGTGCCCTTGACCTGTGTGTCCACTATCTGATTAGTGGATGCTTGTTCCATGTAGTCAGGGTTGAGCTATGTGGGTGTTAGTTGTTCTGCAATCTCTCAGGTGTCCAATAATGGTGGAAAATATGGTCGAAGGAGGTCCACATTGAACACTAGTTGCAGGCCAAGGAAGGGTGGAGTGTTGAGCTCAAAATCATTACTACCCATGGCTTTGGTAATAGTGTAAGGCCCATAGGAAAGGGGGAGAAGATTATGATGGCGCCCAGTGAGACACTCCTTCTGCAAATGTAACCATACTTTTTCACCAACCTGAAACTTGTGTGGTACCCCATGTTGATCATGACACTGCTTGTACTTAGCATTGGATTTATAAAAAATATCTTGGACTTGATGGTGGATGTGCTGAATTGACTCAATGAATCTAGTGGATTTGTCAACCGCAGACTAATAATGGAAAGAGTTTGTTTGTGTGGTGGCAATAGGAAGTGAAACATCAATGGGTCCCAAGGGTTGGAATACCAACCCCACCTGAAATGGGATATGGCTAGTGGACCTATGGAGAGCCTTGTTGTAACTGTGTTGAACATAGGGGAGACTCTCATCCCATGTGCGTGGATTATTAGAGTTGTACATGCATAGGATGTGCACAATCATCTGATTGAAAACCTTTGTTTCCTTTGACAAATTCGTCACTCTGACTTGATCTTATTTTTTCAACCCTTCTAGGCATGTCATCCATCACAAAAATAAAAGTTATGTTTTCATTTTCATGGAGCCACCTAATGAGAATTTTTCTTCCAGATCGTAGTCCATTTCCTTCCTTGGATTTTCACATGTTGGTAAAGAAAGTGGCCGACCCACTATTGTTTCCTTTCTGGGAACCTTCCATTTGAAATCAATTGGAATTCTACAAATTCAAATCTCCAATTTTCCAAAGAAATCTCCATTAATATTTTTACTCTATCATGTGCATTGGTCCCCATAGTTTCCATTTTAACATATAAAAAATTGAATATGAGTACAATCACCACTGCATTGCCACACATTACGCTACAAATGCCAAATTTTGTTGCAAATAGACACAAATTTTACAAGCAGATATCATCCTATATATGTCATTCCTTGTTGGTGAGTGTAGTTAAACAAAAAAATGGGGAAAATTTTCCCATTGTAATCTCCATGAGTAGGTTCTCAAAATTGTAAACCTCAACGGTAGTGATTCTCCCCCACATCATCACAACCACATATTGTTAATAATTGACAATTTCTTTCACGTTTAACTAGACAATTTCTTTCACGTTTAACAAGACAGTTGTTGCATCATTACAAAATACCTCTCTTTTCTTTTCTATGCTTCCTTGTGTAGTTGCCATCCTCATTGTTTGCATTATCATCATCATCTTAAACACTCAACATTCTAGGGGCACCACTTGCATGTTCACTGCCACTATCATCCTCATCATATTTTGCAGCACTAACATCCTCATCATTGGCCTCCAACAACCTCATCGCTTTCTTCATAGTCATAATCTTGCAATACCGCAACCTGTAAACAATGTGGTACAACCATCCTGGAGCATATAATTTTGGTGGAATGCAAGCATCCTTTCTTCTGTAATAAACGTATCATGCATGCATCTGGAACAAAGTAAACTAGCATAGCCACATAATTGTATCTCTGGATGATGAACACTGAAAAGCATATTTAATTTATTAAACTTAATTTTAACATAAACCTTAATTAATATTTATAAATAAAATCTTCTATATCCGATCAACAATTTCTTTTCCTTCAGAAACATTATTCTTGCACATAGCGGCCTTCTATCTAATCAAGGACCAAACTATCTAAGAGATTTTAAATAATTTAAGCTTACTTCTCCAAAACAAGGTAAATCTGTCAAGGAAAACTTCAACGAAACTCCTTAATTCTATGCAACCAAAAATGATTTCAGATTATTTTTTGCTTCAGTCATTAAAGAAAAACAAATTTGTGCTCAAAAAATTAAATTAGGACCGAAAATCCAGCTTATTCATATGTTGAACAATGATCCTATCCGCTCTATTTTCCGCTTTATTTTCCAGATCCAAGAACTTTCTTTCCTCTAAAGAATTCAACAAAGATATTCTTTTGTCAGCAACTTTTGAATATGAAAGATAAAAATGAAGTCCCATCACAAAATGATTGTTCATTTACCTCTGAATACTCGCTCCAGCTGCAACAATCTTCTACAATAAGATCGTCGAAGTTCTATTAACTTGAGTGCGCCGGAGTCCAAAATTTTTTCCATTAACATTAACTGTTAACGGATGCATTCAACGTTAATGACTGACCTCGCTCCATTGTTAATGGCTAACCTCGCTAGTGCTTCCTAATGCATTCAATTTTAATGGATGACCTCACTCCATTAACATTTCCTCGCTACATTCAATGTTAATGGATGCATCCATTACCACATTTCATGGACACACATGAAATGAAACGCATTGAATGACACACATGGAATGAAATCGAGGGTAGAGAATGAAACATGCACAGAATGAAATCTGTTGGTAGAAAATGAAACACACAAATAGTTAGGAAATTTGTGATAGCATGGAAAAGTAGTGTCTGCTAATAATCCAAACTTGGTAATCCTAAAGGTTAATCATTTAAATGTGGAAATCATATGTTGATAACTGTTAAAAAGTAAATAGGTTAACGAATGCATTCAAAAATACAAGGAAGTTATGAAGAGTAAATCACATTAACTAATTTGGGAGGAGGACTAAGAATATGCCAACATCTTCAATTGTTAGCCATCAAATTAAAATTTGAGATTAAAAGGTGATTGATTTTGCTCATTTCCAATAGATGTAGGCATTTTGGCATAACAAGGAAAGTAAAACATTGATTTGAAAAATATCTTCTAGAAGTGTAATTGTCCTTGAGAAGAATTATTCCAAAGTACTTCATCCAATATATCCTTGTTTTTGGTCATGATCAAAGCTAGCGGAGCCACTATCCAGGATCCGAGCCAATGCCCAGTAAGAGTGAGACTATAATTCAGATGATTCTCAGTCAACTCTTTAATTGTAACTCCCTCATTGTTGATAACCCAAGCAATGGATTTCAATATCTAGATATAAACAAAACCCCTGTCAAACATCTTTACTAGCACCACTCTCGTCGTTCGCAAAACTAGGGTTTTCTTCCAAAACACCATGCATATTTCCTATATAAAAATTCCCCGTAACAAGATAATATAGTCTTTAGAAGCTTCAACGTCTGTTTTTTATGTATCACCGTCCATATCGTCCTCGACATCGAAAACCAAGGTTCAGACCTGGGGAGTACCTATTTCCTAGTCTTCATCGTCAGAGCTAGCAATAACCAAGGAAAAATATTAAGGGTGCTTCTTAAGATTTACTTTGGCCAATATTCTGAGGATTAAATTTTTCATTGGCATCCTCTTCATTGGTGTGGACTCGTATTGGGGTTTTAGGAGACATTTCACCGTCCTTCAATGGCCATTTCTTTTGTTTCTTCCTTAATAGAAATTACTTCACCAGTTACCTTGTCTCTCTATTGTTGAATGTGCTTCAAAAAACAATGAACAATTATTACACGAGTTTCAACATTGTGTAACTTTTCAACATGTGTTTCACGAGGTGTTTTAGCAGAGAGTAAAATGGCTTTACAAAAAAACAAAATTATAGCAGAAACAAGAGAATTATAACAAAAAACTAAAAACTCGTGTTAGCAAAATAACTTTACAGAATCATTCCATGCAACAATAAATTCACCCAATAATTCTATACTAAAAACTTAATAAGATTCTACAACAAAACACTGCACAACATAAGGATTTAACTAAAGTTTTCAAACAGAGAATAGAGTATGCATGCTACAACAAAATAAATTACTCTGTTATAAATCTGAACCTTATCATGAGTTTACAAACTGAAATTTAAACAAAAACATAGTACAAAATCTTATGTTAATACTCTTCGGAACTCTCTGTTCATTTATAAATTTCTTCTCTTCTATATTAAAATCAAGATATACAATTAGTTGGTTATCTTGCCCCTTCATTATACGTAAGTCAAATTTTGTTTTTCCAGAACATTAATGGTTTATTTCCCCTTTGATATTCGATAAGCCATAAATGAAACGGTGTGGCAGTGATAATTCTTCGATAATTAAATAAATAAGGCGGTCAAGGCAGTGACAATTAATTTATGGGTGGTGGTAACTCTTTAAAATTTGATCGACTGAGATAAGACGTCTTTTGGGAGGTGGAATGATTAATTTTATGACATTCTCCCCCTTAATCATTTCACCCAAAAGAAAAACACTGCAATATTACAGTTCACAAACCCTAATGTTATTTTTGTGAATTTCAAATAATTCATTTTCTAAGGCATTTGTAAACATGTCTGCAAACTAACCTTCTGATTTCTAAAAACTCTACAGAAATTTCATCACTCTTTATCAACTCTCGAATAAAATGATATTTTGTATCAATATGCTTAGTTTTCTTGTGGAAAACATGATCACATGGCATTGCAATGGCTGATTTATTATCACAGAAAATATGAGTTGGTTCTTGTTGTTCATGCAACAACTAAGTCACAATCATTCCCATCCACACAATCTGACATGCAATTGTAGTTGTTGCAACACACTCTGCCTCAATAAATGATAAAGTCACAATGGGATGCTTCTTTGAAGCCCGAGATACAACTCCTGATCCAAAGATGAACACATGTCCTGATGTGCTTTTCCTTTCATCTACATTACCTACAAAATCACTATCAGTATATCCGATCAACTTAAAATCTGAATCTGATGTGTACATAACACCATAATTGGTTGTTCTGACAACATATCGTAGGATCCTTTTTCTAGCTTGCCAAAAGATGCCATTTGGAGTCTCCATAAATATAGAAATCAAACTTACAACAAACATAATATTAGGTCTTGTCGTTGTAAAATTAATAAGACTTCCAACCAATATTTTATATAGAGTCGTATCAACACATGACCCCTCATCATTCTTACTGAGTTTTGTGTCAGTTGCAATTGGTGTTACAGTTGGTTTACAGTTCAATATCTTGAACCTTTTCAATATGTCATTTGCATACTTATTTTGACAAATAAAAATACCATCTTCAAATTGATTTACTTCAATTCCTAGAAAATACTTCATCATTCCTAAATGAGTCATTTCAAACTCAATTTTCATGGTTGTCTTAAACTCATCTACTGAAATATTTCCGGTGAAAATCAAATCATCAACATATAAGCATACAATCAAGAGCTTATATTCCTGATTTACCTTTGTATATAGAGTTGCCTCACTTGGACTCCTCTTGAATCCTTCACTATTCAAGTATTCATCAATTTTGTTGTACCATACTCTGGGTGCTTGTTTCAATCCATACAATTCTTTCTTTAACATGTAAACCTTACCCTATCCATCAATCTCATATCCTATAGGTTGTTTCACATAAGCCTTTTCTTCTGGAAAACAATTTAAAAATGTTGATTTTACATCCATCTGGTACATGCACCATTTATTATAAGTAGCAATGGTTAACACCATTTTTGTTGTATCAATCCTGGCTATAGGTGCAAAAGTTTCATTATAATCAATACCATGTTGTTGATTGCCTGAGCTACAAGCCTTGCCTTGTGCTTCTCAAATTCACCTTTAGCATATAACTTCGTCCTGTAAATCCATTTAACACCAATACAATTTTTATCTTCAAGTAAATTTGCAAGTTCCCAAGTATTATTCCTTTCTATGGAATCAATTTCTTCATTCATGGCTTCTACCCAAACTTGTTTCTTAACAACATCATCAAAATTTACAGGATCATATGCAATTAATGCAACATTTCAAACCTGATATACTTCATCATTTTTCTCATACAATTCTATTAAAATTTTAGTCTTCTGACCTCTAATTTTGTTTCTTAATGAAGCTAAAGTTGGATTTGATTCATCACCTACCTCTCATTTTGTTTGTTGTCCACCATGACCTGATGGCTCACCACGCTCATATGTCCTGGGCGTTCTTAGTGGTGATGCATTGACTCTTGGTGATTGTCTTGCAAGATTTCTTGTTGCAGGTGTATGTGACTATGGAATCAACTGTCCAGCTTGTACGGACTGCTCATCTTCATCATCATCTTCATGAGATATTTCAGCTCCCCCTGAAATAGTTTTATCAATGCTATCATCCCAAGACTCTTCTTCCTTGATTTGAACATCTATGTTGATAACACACTTTTTGGTTATGGGATTATAGAGTCTATATGCCTTAGAATCCTCACTGTATCCAACAAAGACACATTTCTCACTTTTGTCATCCAATTTTCTCCTCATCTACTCAGGTACATGTTCTTAAGCTACACACCTGAAAATACTCAAATGGGAAACACTACTATTCTTACCAGTCCAAGATTCCCCAGAAGTTTGATTCTTTACACTCTTACTTGGACTCCTGTTTAGAATATATACTGAAAAAGAAAGTACATCGCCCCAATATTCATTTGGAATATGATTCTCCTTCAACATACTTCAAGCCATATTCATAATGGTTTGATTCTTTCTTTCAGCTACTCCATTCTCTTATGGAGTATAGCGAGTACTGGATTGTCTCTTGATTCCATGATACTGACAAAACTCCATGAAATCAATTAGCATATACTCACCTCCTTTGTTTGATATCAAGACTTTAATATATTTTCCACTCTCCTTTTCAACCAAAACTTTAAACCTCTTAAATATATCAAAATCTTCAGATTTATGCTTTAGCAAATAAACCCAAGTTTTTCGACGGTGTTGTGCCAGGGGATTTTGTGGAAGTCATTCCACCTCCTAGTGTCATTCTTCATCTTTCCTTTAGCCTTATTTTCCTCTGATTTGGAATGGTTTTTGAAAGGATGTTGGTTAGGGACATCTTTACCATGCTTTGCTTGTTACGGATTTGCCGACTCAAATTGCCATTTGTTCTAGTGGCTAAATTTCTACTTGATTTTGACAGCATATCGATAGGAATCTCTTAATGCTAAGATGTTTAGGAAATCCATTTAGGTTTGGATGTACCTATGTAGAGCCCCACGATATTTTGGAACCATATTTCTCTCGGATTCTTTGATACCCAGCTTGGTGCACAAGGTATGGAAAGTATTTGTGAACTCCGAAACTGTTTGGCTCTTCTCTTGCCGCAATGTGGTCCATCTCATGTTGATCTGGACTATTTTCGGCACGAAATGAGAGAGGAGATATAATAAATTAATGTATAGAGATATATTAGATATCCAATAATATAACAGAAATGTATCGGAGATGCAACCATAAGCACATAGATACAATAATACACAATTTTCTATTAATGAGTGAAAATGTACAAAGACTATAAAAATACAGAGAGAACGACTCGCTAGAATGGTGGTAGATTATCTCTGAGAAGAGATGTTTCCGCTACTTGCATTCGCAAGAAGATGATTTTAAAATGATGCTCCAAAGGCATTTTAATCATAAATAAAATCCAAAACCCTAACCCCAGAAGATGAAAATCCAACTGTTTTGTGGACCCCGTTTTGGGTAGTTTGGTGTATCAACTTCCTGAGGGCATAACTTTGGCATACAATATTCGTTTGGGGTGCATGATAGCTCATTGGAAAGGTATCATCGAGGAGATTAATTTTGGGGGCTCATTTAGAGACTTTGGATATCATTGAGAATCTCTATCCCAAAAAATCTTCATTTAGGCCCTTAAAATGGCCCCGGAAGTTAAAAACTGCTAAAAATAGTAAATTACCAAAATTGCCAGAATATTGTTTTGAGCTAGTTGGAAAAGGTGGGTGGCCACCAATATACACCTAGATCACATGTACTGATCTTCATAGTTATCGACAAGGTAGTATTGTTCCTTGACCACAACCACAAAACAATTCCAAGTTGGCTCAACCCCATTTATTCCAGATTCCTCTATGGAACTTTGCTCCAAGTAAGTTTCCCACCAATGTTTGACATGGGGGAGGGACTTGAGGACTATGAAGGTGATATTTTCCCTATCGAAAAAATTGTGAACAAAGAAATAACCTTCTAGCAGATTCAACCATTTTTCTAAGGCATCTTCATCTATCTAACCTTCAAATATGGGAATATCAAAATTAAATTGTACCTTGAAGGGAGAGGTTCCTCCAAAGTGGTTGCTTGATGAATATGTGTATGTTTCTATCGACAGGTGTTGAAGGATGTGGGAAAAATTCTCTATCATTTTGTCTCTCTGTCGCACGAGATCTTTCTCAAACATCAAGTTAATAAAATCTTCTTCTTTGTTGTTTTTCTTTTCTACCACCATAGAGGGTTTCTTGGGCATGAGAAAAAAATTATCCTCAAGAGAGACAAGCTCGAGACCCAAATTTCTATTTTCGGACCTCGTCGGGTACATGCACTAAAAAATGATCAAGAGTAGTTGATCTGAATTTAGGAGTGGAACGAACTAATTAACATACTGAATACAATAAACACGAAGATATGAAGTAATCTAGTGAATAATATCTTCCATTGAATAATGAAATAGGATGAAACTGTAAAAATGCAGAAATGAAACACTTTTTCGAATGGTGGTAGCTATCTCTGAGAAGAGATGTGGCTTCTACATGCATCCGTCTGAGTAGAATGAATTACAATGAGGCTTTAGAGGCCGTTTTGATATTACTCATGAATTTCAAAACCCTAGACATCCAAAAACCTAACCCTAAGAGGTGAAACGTCCAAAGTCATGTGGGCCTCTATGGGTAAGTTGGTACCTCAACTTCACAGGGTCGTAAATTTTGCAAACGAACTCTGTTTTAGGTGCATGATAGCCCGTTTGAAAGGTATTTCATAGAACTACACATTTCGTCATCAAAATTTGGCTTCTTCTACAGTTTTACTATGGCGAGCCAAAAAGCATTGTTTAGGCCTCCAAAACAGACCTCAAAGTACAACAAGATGTGCTGACATGAAAACATACAAAACAAGATAGTTGGATTAGGTGAGAGGCCACCAATATCCACCTAGAATATGTGTAGGGATTCAGACATCCCCATTAGTGTAGAACTCACAATTACAAAGAAGTGCAGAAGAACGTGCTAAACTAAAAATGGACAAGAGGAGCCAGTTGGAATAGGTGGGTGACCACCAATAGCGAATTGGATCAATACTACCCCTTAATAAGAAATAATCACCATTTCATTGAGTCCCCCCATCAAGTGAGGAAAATTCTGTTGGATTTGGCCCCGAGTGACCCACTTGCCTTGGTGTAGGAGTTTCCCTGCCTTGACAACCCGGTAAAGCTAGATCTTTTGTTGGTGAGTTCCCTTGACCATTGTGTCCACTATCTGATCAGTGGATTCTTGTTCCATGTAGTCAGGGTTGAGCTATGTGGGTGTTAGTTGTTCTGCAATCTCTCAGGTGTCCAATAATGGTGGAAAATATGGTCGAAGGAGGTCCGCATTGAACACTAGGTGTAGGCCAAGGAAGGGTGGAGTGTTGAGCTCAAAAGCATTGCTACCCATGGCCTTGGTAATAGTGTAAGGCCCATAGCGAAGGGGGATAATCTTCTGATGGTGCCCTATGAGACACTCCTTCTGCAAATGTAACCATACTTTTTCGCCAACCTGAAACTGGTGTGGTACCATGTGTTGATCATGGCACTACTTGTACTTAGCATTGGATTTATAAAAAATATCTTGGACTTGATGGCGGATGTGCTGACTCGACTCAATGAATTTAGTGGATTTGTCAACTGCAGACTAATCATGGAAAGCATTTGTCTCTGTGGTGGCAAGAGGAAGTGCAACATCAATGGGTCCCAAGGGATGGAATCGCAACCCCACCTGAAATGGGATATGGGTAGTGGAGCTATGGAGAGCCTTGTTGTAATTGTGTTGAACATAGGGGAGACTCTCGTCCCATGTACGTGGATTCTTAGAGTTGTACATGCGTAGGATGTGCACAATCATCTGATTGAAAACCTTTGTTTGGCCTTTTTTTTGGGGGTGGAAAGTAGTGGATTTTGTGAGCTTGGTTTCCAACAGTGACTAGAGACTCGACTAAAATTTGTTGAGGAACTCGTTGTCCCAATCAGAGATGATGGTTTGTGGTATCCCAAAGTGGACCCACACTTGTTAAAATAAGAGCTTGGCAATATCTTCCACTGTGATATTCTTCTTGTGGGCTATGAGGATGGACATCTTTGAAAACCGATCAATGACCACAAATACACAGTCATTTCCTTTCCTAGTGGACGGAAATCCAGACATGTAATCCATTGAGATGGATTCCCAAGGCTTCTTGGGAGTAGGAAGAGGGGTGTATAATCCTTGATTCTTGATGGCTAGCCGGGAAATGACACATGCAGTGAAAGATATGATATACTTGCTGACGTCCTATCAAAGTTTTGGCCAATAAAAATGTTTCTGAAGAATGACCACAGTTTTCTCCACTCCAAAATGTCCCGCCATCCGACTGTAGTGGGCTTCCCAAATAATATTTGCAAGCTCTCTTGTAGTAACATAGAGATGGCCCAAGTGGCATAATATTTTGTCCTGAATATGAAAATCGGTGACAGTCATGCTTGTACCCAAGAGATCATAGGTGGTGGAGAAGTTCAGATCTTGCTAATAAAGTTGGGGCCACACAGATGCTCCATGTCCACAAGAATGGAGCACAATGGTGAGTGCAAGCACAAGAGGTCGAATGAGGCAGTCATCGACATGATTTGAGATACCTGTCTTATACTTGATATTGATATGGAACTGCTGCAAGTAGGTAGACCACTTCTGATGGCGGTCGTTCTACAATTTTTTGTGTGTCCATATAAACTACAAAGGCGTGTTATCAATGTGTATGACCGTATCCTTTCCCAAAATGTAATGTTTCCATTGAAGATGGGCTTGTACAATGGAATACATTTCCTTGTCATAGGTGGGATGTTTCCGGATAGTATCTGAGAGTGTCTCAATATGGTATGCCATCGGATGACTGTGTTGAGTGAGAACTGCGCCCACAACATAGTCATATGCATTAGTCTTAATATCGAATGGTTGTTGCATATCGAGAAAGGAGAGTACCGGAGCTTAGAACAAGTGATGTTGAAGATCATCAAATGCTCATTGTTGTTCCTTTCCCCACATGAACTTGGCCCTGCCACCTCCATTGGTCACTTGCCTGAGAGCCCATGCAATATGGGAGAATCCCAACATGAACCATCGGTAGAAGTTGGCTAGTCCCAAGAAGATCCGGAGCTCGGTCAGTGTGGTCGGAGATGGCCAGTCACGAATGACTTGGATCTTAGATGGATCAACATGTACGCCATGTTCATCAACAATGTATCCCAAGTATTAGACCTTGTTCATGACAAAAGAACATTTTTCCAAGTTGGCATATAGATTTTGTTGTCGCAGAGTGCTCAAAACCTGTTGAATATGTCACATGTGATCCTCACATGTTCTGTTGAAGATGAGGATGTCATCCAAATATACAACCACAAAGGAGTTGGTGAAGGGTCTCAATACATCATCCATCAACCTCATGAAAGTGCCCGGTGCATTTTTTAAGCCAAAGGGCATGACTAGCCATTCAAAGGTACCTTCTTTAGACTTGAATCTTGTCTTCCATACATCAATTGGTTCAATGGGAACCTCGTGGTAGCCAAAATTTAGGTAAATCTTGCTGAATAAATTCCCCCCCTTGAGTTGGTCAAGAAGGTGATCAATCTTGGGAATGGGGTATCGATTCCTGACTGTGATTTTGTTTAAGGCTCTGTAATCAATGCAGATTCGCCAAGTCATGTCCTTCTTCTGCACTAGTACCATCAGGCTTCTGCAAGGGGAGGAGATGGGTCTGATGTGCCGCTTCTGGAGAAGCTATTGGATCTCACACCTGGTTTTGTCGTTTTCCATCAATGAGCGATGATAGACTGGTCCATTAGGTAGAGGTGAACTAGGGGTAAGATCAATTGGATGCTTGACTTGGTAGTGTGTTGGTACCCCTGTAGGTGAGGAGAATATGTCTTTGTATTCTTCCACGATCCTGTTCATTTGCTTCTGTTGCAAAGAGAGATTTTGTGTAGAGGCCACATATGTGGTGGCGACCTTGTTCTTACTGTGACCATGGATCACAAAAAAGACAAACTTCTCGGTCTGTGAAATGACCTTACTGCATTTCTTAGTAGAGATTAAAGAAATAGCAGTAGGAGGGGCTACCTCTGGTCTCCTGTACAATTGTCTACCCAAAGTAATAATAAGACTACAGGGTCTAGACTCATACACAACATGATGCTTCCACAAATATGGTTGTCCTAAAATAACATCACAACCTTCAAAGTGAGAAATATCACATAGTACCTCATCTTTGAAAGGTTTGATGTCGTAGGGCAGACGAAATTGTTGACTGACATGAAGACCTCTTCCTTGGCGAAGCCAACCGATGGTGTAGGGATGCGGGTGCAGTGTCATTGGCAGGTCTAACTGCTTGACAACCTCTACTCAAATCAGGTTCTTCTGACTACCGCTATCGACAATGAAATGAAGTGGAGCTCTCTTTACCCACATGTATGAGTGAAATATGCGTTCCCCTTTCTCTGGCTCTTCTAGTTTGCTTGACCAGACTTTAGTGGTAGCGATAGTGGCATTGGGTTCAGCATCGATAATCTGCTTCCCTTCTTCAAGATTTGATTCAGAATCGGAATTAGCCTTTGAATCAGAATCCTTCAGTTCATCCATGAGTGACTAATTGGAGTGGTATTATTAGGTGTTGTGACAAGGGATTTTATGGTACTCACACCATTTTCTTGTGTCCTTCTTCGTCTTCTCATTGCTCTTCTTTTGTTGCATCTTGGACTGGTTGTCCCGAGGGCGACCATATCGACTTGGTCCCTTGCTGTGTGGGTTGGGGGCGCATTTTCCCTACTTAGGCTGTGAGCGGTTTGCAGATCCAAACTCTCACCTTTTCTACTTAAATTTATGCTTGATCTTGACAACGTATCTATAGGTCGTGCCAAATGAGGCAATGTCCAGAAACTCCATCTCTGTTTGAATGTATCTATGCAAACAACCGCAGTATTTTATCACCATATGATGCTAAGAGTCTTTGATACCCAATTTGGTGCACAGGGTATGGAAAATATTGGTGAAATATGGTACTGTCTGGTCCCTTTCTTGACGTAGGGTGGTCCATCTGGTGTACTAGTCCTCGTAGCTTCCAACATGGTAGTATTGTTCTTTATTGGTGTCCCGGAAGGAATCCCATGTAGGGGCGACCAAAAAAATTGCAGATTCCTATACGACCTTTTTCTCAGAGTAAGTATCCCACCAGTCTTTAACATGGGGAACGACCTTGATGAGTGCAAAAGTGATCTTTTCCCTATCAGAAAAATTGTGGACTGAAAAATACCCTTTGAGCAGATTCAACCATTTATCTACAACAACTACATCTATCAGTCCTTCAAATAATAGAATATCAAAATTTACTTGTACCTTGAAGGGGGTTGCATGGTTGCTTGATGAATATACTTGTCTTGTGGGAAATCATCAAAGGATCTACGCGAAGTTGTCCATCATTTTGTGTCTTTCTCGCATGAGGGCTTCCTCGAGCAACATTTTAATAGGGTCTCCTACTCCATCATCTTTCTTTTCGTCCCCTATTGTTTTTTTTCAAGATCGGCGTGACCGATATTACAATGGATCGATTGGTTCAAGTCCCAACTTCTTGTACCCAGATCTTGTTGAGGACATGCACGAATAAAAATAAATGAAGAGTAGACCTCTCTGATACCACTGATCTGGATTTAGGAGTGGAATGAATTGAGTAACAGACTGAATACAATAAACATGGATATATGAAGAATAACACAGATATCTAGTGAACAATATCTTCTATTGAATAATGAAATAGGATGAAACTATAAAACTGTAGAACAAAAACACTTGCTCAAATGGTGGTAGCTATCTCTGAGAAGAGATGTGGCTGCTACACACATCTGTCTAAGTAGAATGAGTTACAATGAGGCTCTAGAGGCCCTTTTTATATTACTCATAAATGCCAAAACCCTAGACATCCAAAAACCTAACCCTAGGAGGTGAAACGTCAAAATTCATGTGGGCCCCTATGGGTAAATTGGTACCTCAACTTCTCGAGGTCGTAACTTTTGCATACAACCTCCATTTTAGGCGCGTGATAGCCCATTGGAAAGGTATTTTAGAGAACTACAAATTCTGTCATCTAAATATAACTCTGTTTATAGTTAATTGTGGAGAGACAAAAAGACACTTTTTAGGCCTCCAAAAAGGCCCTGGAAGTACATCAAGATGTGCTGACATGAAAACATACAAAATAAGCTAGTTGGATTAGGTGAGAGGTTGGAAATATCCACCTAGAATATGTGTAGGGCTTCAGACAACCCCAAAAGTGTAGAACCCACAATTACAAAAAACTACAGAAGAACATCCTGAACTAAAAATCGAGAAGAGGAGCCAGTTGGAATAGGTGGGTGGCCACCAACAACCAACTAGATCAACAACCTACTCTGATACCATTGATTTAGATTATTTTCTAACTAAAATTAAATGAGAGATATTAGAATGGAATACACACAAAAAATTCTAGAAACAGAGAAATACAACAACACATGATTTCTATTAATGAAAAAAAATGTACAGAGGTTGTAAAAATATAGAGTGCAAGACTCGCTAGAATGGTGTCAGCTTTATCTCTGAAGGCCTTTTCATGGTAAACATGAATTCCAAAACCCTATACATCCAAAAACCTAACCCTAGGAGATTAAGTGCCAAGATTCATGTGGGCCCCATTGGGGTAAGTTAGTACATTAACTTCCTCGGATCATAACTTTTGCATACGATATCCGTTTTAGGCATGTGATAGCCCATTAGAAAGGTCTTTTCTAAAAATACACATTATGCCATCAAAATTTGATTTCTTCTACAGTTTGACTCTGGCAAGCCAAGAAAGTAATGTTTAGGGCCCCAAAATGGCCTTGGAAGTACATAAAGATGTACTGACATGAAAAATTTCAAAATAAGACAGGTGGAACACGTGGTAGACCACCAATATCCACATGGATGTTGTGTAGGGCTTCAAGACAACCCCAGAAGTGCAGAACCCACAATTACAAAGAAATGTCCCCATTACAGAGAAATGTGTTGAACTGAAAACTGTCAAGATGAGCCAGTTGGAATTTGGAACAAGTGGGTGGCCACCAATATCCACCTAGATCATGTGTACTCATTACATAACCATGAACATTAATGTGTTAGTAGTGAGTACTAATTACATAACCATGAATAATGTTGGTAAAACCATGAACAATGTTTATGCATAAGACCACCAGCATCCCTAGTCATTACATGCATAAGACATGTTTCCCTTTAAATCACTTTGAGGTTAATAAGTATTATAATTGTCACTACAACATTAGAATATTTAAAAGAAAAAATGGAAATAAGTCCATTGCAAATTTACATTTCACCTTGCTCAATAAACTCTTGTAAAAAATGTCAGAAAGAATTCATATTTCCTTTGTTTGTGAATTGCTCTACAACATGTGAGTATAGGGATACAAAAGAAATATGTGCAATTGGATATAATTTTTATTGCTTTTAAATTATATGTAATGTGAATAAATTAAAAATAATGTATGAATCATAATTTATTTTCTATAAATTTTTAAATAAAATTATAATACTTATTTTTTCAAGCAAATTATTTATTTTGATTTTATCTAGGATAATAACTTGTGTAGATCCATCTTATCTCCATATTTATCACACTCCAAGAAGGATAAAATACCTTGAGGTGCAAACCTTTCCTCATGTTTTGCACAAATATTTACATCTTAATTGATCCCACCTCTCACATGATCAATATGGACTTAAGATGGATCATTATATGTTGAGCATGTAATTAATTACACATCTCATCATATTAAGAAGAGCATCATTTATATGTTTTAACTATAACATTTTTTTTACTTTCAATGTATGTGTGTGTATAAGGTGGACATTCAAATAATTTATTTATGGAGGCACTTGAATTGTCTTTTTTATTAAATTTTTTATTTGCCACATGTCAACTTCATGTTAAGAATTGAGGGAATTATACATCTTCATCATATATATAGAAATCACTTATTGATGAAATAAAAAAAAATTTCTCAACTATTTTATGATTAAGTACTTAATGTACAAGAACAAGATAAAATAAAGTATCAACAAGGATGACCTCTTTGTTTTGACTAAGGTAAAGAAGAGAATCAATATTGCTAAAATAATAACTAATTATTATGAGGTGCATAGTAAAAATCTACGTTGGAAAATTGCCAAAACACCATGGCATGAAAGAATATGTCACATTTGTAATACTAAGAGGGTTGAATATGAAAATCACTTTATTAGATATCCATCAACATCATCATAAACTTGGTATAAAAATATTTCACTAAAGGTGAACATTGAAATATTTTATTTATGATTGATATTAAAATATGTTTTGTTATTGATATTTTTGAAATGCATGAAAAAAAATTACACATCTTAAGAAAATTTAACTCAATATTAAATATGAAAAGAATTACATATATTAAGAAAATTATAAGAAAATTGTTTTTATAAATATATTTTGGATATGATTTTTATGACAAGTTAAATTAAAATATCAAAAATAATTACGAGATTTAAAGTTTTGGTTTTGTAATTTTATTTTTTTTTTACTAAATTTCACTTCAAAGATTCTTTATTATTGTGAGTTTATAGGATCTATCATTTTTATTTTAGAAGTCAATATTCCTCCCATTGAAACTAACCATATGATTATTCCTCCCATTGAAACTAACCATATGATTAGGTACTTAAATTACAAGCACAAATTAAGTCACTAAAAACTCAACCATTAGTAAAACTGTTAATAAAATTAAATAAAAGTAACCATGTGATTAGGTACTTAAATTACAAGCACAAATTAAATTACTAAAGGCTCAACCATTAGTAAAACTGTTAGTAAAATTCCCTAGTTAGGTTAGAGTAGAAATGTGATTTCTTAACTTCAAGACTCAAAGAAAATGGAGAAAGTTACAATCCAAAATATCAATATTATTAAGCATATAATCATAACTCAATTCACGAGAAAAAGGTGAAGTGATAATAAAATTAAATTAAGAAAAAATATTTATTAAATTTTTTTTTTTATATATATATATATTCACTAATTTAAAAAATAAAACAAATTTAGCAAAATATAAACCTAAAACATCTTAAA
>JZKD02S0795141.1:147881-165201 GCA_000966675.3 Picea glauca
CAAATGAAAATATGTATTGTAGAGGAGTGCCTATGATAAAACTGATCTCATTTGTTGTTTTGTTGATTTTAGAAAAAGTTTTTGACACTATGTCTAGGACTAGCCTTTGGAATATACTAGAATAACTTAAATTCCCTTTCAACCAAGTTAAGAACTGTTGGAATAAGGTTATATGAGAAATTTATTTCCAAGTTTAGGAATGCTAAGTGTTGGTCATAAGAATTAACTATAATATAGGAATCATGCAAGGTTGTCCCCTATCCCCTACCCTTTTCAAAATCTATATTGATAAGTTAGAATATTTTTTGGAGTATGTTGGGTTCCTAACTCTCATGAGTATAATCATCATCCTCCCTATTTATGTTGATGATAATGTTCTTATGGCTAAGAGTCCTTATGACCTAGGTAAGAAAATAATAATCCTCAAGGATTTTTGTTCTAACATGGGGATGAATATGAACACTGACAAAAAAAAGTTATGATAATTAAATCCAAAAGGATCACCTATGATACTTGTGGTGTTTATGACAACAATTTATTGGAGGAGGTACCTTGATACAAATATCTTGGAATCGATATCCAACATAAGCTCAATTGGAACTATAGCATTGAAAAAATGATAAATGGAGGGTGAAAATCTTATTATGGGCTAAAAAGAAATTGTAAATCAGTAGACCTTTGGATTTAGGATAAAAAAAAATTCCTCTTTCACACTCTCGTCATCCCGGTTATCTTATATGGATGTGAAGTTTGGGGTTGCAATATATCTAAAGAATATTGGAGAAAGATAGAAGAGATACAACATAATTTTATAGCTTATAATCTCAAAATTAAGGGCAATGCACCCTATCATATCCTCCTCATAGAAGAACATATTTCCCCCATCGAAAGCATTGCTATGATTAGATGCCTAATGTACAATAACAATACAAACAACATGGATGACAAGAGGTTCCCTGAAATTTCTTTAAACTCTAGCCAAAACCACTAACGACTGAAGGCAAGATATCATAAATATGCAAAATCTTTGATAAATAATTGGGGAATAGAAGAAGAAACCATCATCTATAATATCGATAATATTACAAATATTATCACTTCTAAATTTAAGGAGAATATGCAGTGGGATCAATAATTAGTGGATAAAAGACACTGAAATAATACAAGGAGGTGGTCAACCCAAATTTAGAAGATCAAAATTACCTTTCAAACTTGAGAAGTGTTAAAAATAAAATCAACATTGCTAAAATAAGAACAAACTATCACAAGCTACATAGTGGAATTGGGCAGTGGACAACTCCTAAAACACCGTGGGATGAAAGAATTTTTCATTTTTCTGACACTAAAGAAGATGAAAACACGCACTTCCTCTTAGATTTCCCTTCAGATACCCATATTAGATCCCAATTTAAAAATATTTGCTACAATACAAACCTTCCTAATCTCCCAAGGGATCAAAACTAAGGTGATCTTGGAATGATTCTCTCAATGTTTTTTGAACATATAAATACAATTTTAAAGAAATATAAGTAATATTTTACTTTCTTAAGGTCGATAAACCAATTAGTCTCGTTAAACTTTAATAATAATCATCATATTAATTCATATCAATTCTATACATATAAGTATATATTAATGATTAATTATCCAAACAAAACAATACAAATATTTATTAATTCAAATAATTCCATATATGTAATTTTTTAATGAATACATAGACAACCTTTTCTGAGTGTATAAAAAATTGAGAGTGTATAAAAAATTGAGAGTATATAATCAGTTAGCATGGGAATATTTATAAATAAATTTATAATTAAAAAAATATTTAAAATAAAAATAAATAATAAAAATAATGTTTACATAATATTTGCATAATGATGGATAAAGTATTATAAAAAATAGTGAATAGTCATTGTAAAATGATAGGATAAATTATTGTATAGGATAAATTATTGTATAGCAGATAATAATAAGTGTAACAAGATAGCAAAGTATTATGTAATTTTGATTTTAATGATATAAATATATTTTGATTTTAAATATTAAAAATTAATCAAGCAAAGTTAAAATTGTATTTACATTTTAATTTTAATTGAAAGTTTTTACATTAACAACTTTATAGAATTTTTTAATCCTTCTTCGAATCAAAATAAATGAATCAATGCTCAAATAATTTTTTTTTTTTTTAAATAAATCTTAATATCATGTCATGATGAGTAATCGACCCATGGACAGTCACACTTTGTCGTGATGGATCAATGACTAAGTTTTGACATTTATCTATTCAAACTTTGCTCAATGACTCAATGTTGACATTTATCTATTCAAACTTTGCTCAAACAAATTGTAAATGAAATTGTTCACAATTTAGTGTGTTCAATAATTCCTATGTTAAGGGATTTGTAAACATGTTTCCAAAATTATTTTTAAATTTGCAAAACTCCACAAAAATTTGTTAAGGGATTTGTAAACATGTCTCCAAAATTATCTTTCGATTTACAAAACTCCACAAAAATTTCATTGTTCTTTATCATCTTTTAAATAAAATGATATTGTGTATTAATATGTTTAGTTTTTTTATGGAAAACATGATTACATGACAGTGTAATGGCTAATTTATTATCACAGAAAATTTAAGTTGGTTCTTTTTGTTCATGCAACAACTTAGTCACAATCCTTCTCATCCACACAGTTTGACATGCACATGTTGTTGCTTCAACAAACTCTGCCTCAACAGATGATAAAATCACAATGGGATTCTTCTTTGAAGCCCAAGATACAACTCTTGATTCAAAGATGAACACCTATCCCAATGTTCTCTTCCTATTATCTATATTACCTACAAAATCACTATCAATATATCTGATCAACTTAAAATCTGAATCTGATGTGTATAGAACACCATAATTGGTTTTTCTAGCAACATATCTTCGGATCATTTTTCCATCTTGCCAATGGGTTCTCTTTGGAGTCTCCATAAATCTAGATATTAAACTTAAAACAAACATAATATCAGTTCTTGTTGTTGTCAAATACATAAGACTTCCAACCAATCTTTTATACAGAGTCAGATCGACACATGACCCCTCATCATTCTTACATAGTTTTGTGTGAGTTGCAATTCATGTTACATCTGGTTTACAGTTCAATATCCTAAACATTTTCAATATGTCCTTTGCATACTTGTTTTGAAAAATAAAAATACCATCTTCCTATTGGTTTATTTCAATTCCTAGAAAATACTTCATCATTCCTAAATTAGTCATTTCAAACTCAGTTTTCATGGTTGTCTTAAACTCATCTACTGAAATATTTATGGTGAAAATCAAATTATCAACATATAAGCATATAATCAAGAGTTTACCTTCCTGATTTAACTTTGTATACATAGTTGGCTCACTTGGACTCCTGTTGAATCCTTCACTATTCAATTATTCATCAATTTTGTTGTACCATACTTTGGGTGCTTGTTTCAATCCATACACCACTTTATTTAACCTATAAACCTTGACTTATTTTCTATCAATCTCATAACCTGGAGGTTGTTTCACATAAACCTCTTCATCTAGAAAACCATTTTAAAATGTTGATTTTACATCCATCTGGTACATGCACCATTTATTATGAGCAGTGATGGCTAACACCATTCTTATTGTATCAAGCCTGGCTACAGGTGCAAAAGATTCATTATAATCAATACCAGGTTGTTGATTGAACCCTTGAGCTACAAGCCTTGTCTTGTGCTTCTCAACTTCACCTTCAACATTTAACTTAGTCTTGTAAAGCCATTTAACACCAATACAATTTTTATCTTCAGGTAAATCTACAAGTTCCCAAGTATTATTCCTTTCTATTGAATCAATTTCTTCATGCGCGGCTTCTACCCAACTTCTTTCTTAACAAAATCAACAAAATTTACAGGATAATATGCAATTAATGAAAAATATGAAACTTGATCTACTTCATCATTTTTCTCATACAATTGTCTTAAACTTATAGTATTTTGATATATAATTATGTTTCTTAATGAAACTAAAGTAGGATTTGATTCATCACCTACCTCTGATTCTGTTTGTTGTCCATCATGACTTGATGGCTCACCACAGTCATATGTTCTGAGCGTTCTTAGTTGTGATGGGTTGACTCCTGGTGATTGTCTTGCAAGAGTTCTTCTTGAAGGTGTATGTGACTATGGAATCAACTGTCCACCTTGTACGACCTGATCATCTCCATCATCATCTTCATGAGATATTTCATCTCCCCCTGAAACAATTTTATCAATGCTACCATCCCAAGCCTCTTCTTCCTTGAACTGAACATATCTGTTGATAACATATTTTTTGGTGATGGGATTATAGATTCTATATGCCTTAGAATCCTCATTGTATCCAACAAAGACACATTTCTCACTTCTGTCATAAAACTTTCTCCTCATCTGTTCAGGTACACGTGTATAATCTACACACCCAAAAATCCTCAAATGGGATACGTTGTTATTCTTACCACTTCAAGTTTCCTGGGGAACTTGGTTTTTACACTCTTAGTTGGTCTCATGTTCAAAATATATACTGAACAAACAACTACATCGCCCCAATATTCATTTGCAAGATGCTTCTCCTTGAACATACTTCGAACCATATTCATAATGGTTTGATTCTTCCTTTCAGCTACTCCATTCGGTTGTGGAGTATAATGAGTACTAAATTGTCTCTTGATTCCATGATACTAACTGAACTCCATGAAATCAATTAGCATATACTCACCTCCTCTGTCTTATCTCAAGACTTTAATATATTTTCCACTCTCCTTTTCAACTAAAACTTTAAACCTCTTAAATATATCAAAAGCTTTAGATTTATTCTTCAGCAAATAAACCCAATTTTTTCGACTGAAATCATAAATAAAAGTCATAAAATAGACATTACCAGTGAATGAAGGAATTTTCATCGGTCCACATAAGTTTGTGTGAACAAGTTCCAATGGAACTTTATCCCTGTACAAAACTCCAGAAATAAATTTATCCCTGTGATGTTTTGCAAGTATGAAACTCTCACATGAGCTTGTTGGTTGTTGAATGTTGGGCAACCCCTTCACCATTTTCTTCTTATGTAGCAAATCTAGACCACCAAAATGTAAATGGACATATCTCAAATGCCATAACCATGATTCATCCAAACCTTTATCTTTATAAGCATTCAAAGAGTGAGTCAAGTCATTTCTCATAATAAGTGGAAACATCATATTCTTTTTCAACTCTACTCTAGCGATCAACTGTTTACTTGGATACTTACCATAAATTGTACATACCTTGTTCTTGAAGAACACTTTGTATTTTTTTTTCTATCATCTATCCAACACTTAACAGATTGTATTTCATACCAGGTACATTATAATCATCATCCATTTTTCTTCTTTCATCATTCCTAGTATAAACAGGAATCACACCTTTACCATTAAATCTTACCTTACTGTCATCAACCAATTTTACCTCAGACTGAATATTGGTATCTAAACTAGAAAATAAGTTTTTATTTCTAGTCATGTGATTAATACATCCACTATCCAAAAAAAAACATCATTTGAACTTTCCTGGGTGACATTACAAGTCAGAAATACAGGTTTCTGGTCATCCTCTGACTCCTCTGTCATGTGTGCAAGCTGTTTTCCAACATCTTCTTCCTTCTTTCAACACTTGTTACCATAATTTCCAAATTTCTTACAAGAATAAAATTGTACCTTTTTATCATACCTCTTATTTCCTTGCCACCATGATCTACTTCTACTCCCCCTTAAACTAGGAGGATCATGTTGAGTTTTCTCCTTAGATTCTGAATCATTTTTGTTGTTTCTTTGACCAACAAATTTGCCTCCTCTTCTTATGCTACTAGATCTTCCTCTGTATCTGCTTCTAGTAACATGTAGTTGGAATTTGAAGGCATTTTCTAACGGATTATCATATCTATACATCCCGTATTCATGAGCAATCAGAGAACCAGTTAAATCATCAATATGCATTAGACTAATATCTTTAAATTATTCTATGGGTACAACTGCGGATTCAAATTTATTTGGAAAAGATCTTAGAACTTTCTCAATTACTCTCTTGTTTGAGAGGTCTTCACCATATTTCCTTAGTTGATTTACAACATTCATTACTTGAGTCATGAAACTATTAACTGACTCATTGTCCTTCATCTTCATATTTTCAAAATCTCTTCTCAAATTTTGAACCTTGATAGTTTCAGAAAACAAAGAACAATTATTACACGAGTTTCGACATTGTGTAACAACTCTTGTAAGCTACAACTAGGTGTTTCAACAACTATTTCAGTAGGTGTTTCAGCGACGTGTTTCAACATGTGTTTCAACAAACAATAAATATTTATTGCAGTAAAAGCTTAAGTGAACCACTCCTGCATCATACACAAAGATCGATACTCTGTTCTACAACAACCTTTTCAACATGTGTTTCAGCAAGTGTTTCACGAGAGAGTAAAATGGCTTTACAACAAAACAAAGTGATAGCAGAAATAGGGGAATTATAACAACAGACTAAAAACTCATGTTACAGGAGCAAAATAACTTCACTGAATCATTCCTTACTACATTAAATTTACCCCTGTACTAAAAACTTAATAAGATTCTACAATAAAACACTGCACAACATAAGGATTTAACTAAAATTTTCAAACATAAAATAAAGTATGCATGTTACAACAAAATAATAGAGTACAAAATATTATGTTAACACCCTTCAAAACTTTCTGTCAATTTCTATTTCTTCTCTTCTATATTAAAATCAAGATTACATAGATGTATATTCGGTTAGCTTGCCCTTTCACTGTAAGTAAGTCGAATTTGGATTTTCTATAACATTAATAGTTCATTTCCTCTTTGAAATTCGATCAACCAAAAATGAAACGGTGTAGTGGTGATAATTCTTCGATCATTAAATAAATAAGGCTGTCAAAGCGGTGGAAATTAATTTATGGGTGGTGGTGTCGGCTGAGATAAACCATATTTTGAACGGTGGAATGATTAATTTTCTGACAACTTTCACCACCTACAACTTCTTCCTTCTGTTATGGACATCCGCTATGATAGTTGCGAATAATAGCTAACTACACCAACAAATATGCACGTGAAAGCACAAAATACAACCTGTGTGCTTCTCTGCCATCTTCCTATTCAATCAATACCTTCGTCTTTCAAAATTCATCCAATAATTCATTCAGAAATCCTACCTGGAGATTGTCTTATGAATTCGTCCAACATGGAGATCATCATCAAATTTTAATTACATACTGTTGGATTTATAATCGCCTTGGATAACTGTGTTTTGGGTGCACAAGAGATGCACACTTCCAATCCACGTGGGAATTCAGAATTTTCCCCAAAACACATACACTACACTATGCAAATCAAGAACAACTGAGATATGTTCTCCAATCCCCTAAAAGGAAATTTTATTAAACAATTATTTTCCAATGTTACACTATAGTACAAATGATTTCTGAGGTGAGCATAACTAATGTATCATAATTAAATTATTTTAACTATTTCTTCAATTATTTTTAACAATATCTCTCTAACTATCTCCTATAATCTCTCCATAATTTTCTAAAAGATCTTCACCCCTATTTCACTCAATTTTCTTTATCTCTTATTACTAAGTAAACTTTCTAGAATACGTCTACCACACTACAATACTCATATTATTAATCATTACAAGTAGGAGTTATTTCTTCATGTCATTTAAATGAGTATTGTTTATTAAATTAGTCTCTTTTTCATCTCTTCATTTATGATCCTTTTATCTTCAACTTTGATTTTCTTTGGTTTTCTTTCATCTTCTACCTGCAATACAAGAACATCGCTGAAGTTCATATAAAAGAATAGCTATCCACCAAAATACAACCTGCAACACAAGAACATTGCTGAAATCCATATAAAAGAGTAGCTATCCAGTAAAATACATGGGTTTCCAACGGTTGTATATCGGCCGGTTCTCTAGGAAACCCTATGATCCTCCTGAGTTTCAGGTTCAGGCTTACCGGTAACCCTGTTGTCGATGCTCCTGGGTTGAGCATCACGTTAATACATAGTAGAGTAAGCACCCACATCATCAAACAATGGAGATTTGAGATTTGAATATACGTTCTTGGATTTTAATTGCAACAAGAGTAGTGAACCAACACATTACACGTAAATCGCGCTCACTTCGTTTATATCTGCCGACGTCGGAGGTACAAGGGAGGGGGCGGAAGGCAGCCAAATTAAATCGCGCTCACTTCGTTCATATCCCACACCTGGAGGTTGCGGAGACGTGTTGGGTACCGAAAGGGTTGGCGCCGAAAATGTGACGGAGATTATTGGCAGCTAAAAGACAAATTGCTGGACCTTTAAACAAAGTCAAAATTTGTAGACTCTTTAACCATATCAAGCCATTGTCAGCCGCACCATGCATGTAATCGGTTGGTAATATTTTTAATTTGAATTTTATGTAGGTTATCATAGGTGTTCACCCAAATGTCCTGGGTCGGTCAAAAAGTGGAAGAGACAAATTACAATTAAAGTTGATGGGCCACAGATAACAGTAGGCCTTGGCCTTGCGTATTCTCAAGGCCCTTCTTGTTTGTTTTCTCTATTTATAACTTATTGTATTGTTTTGTCAATGTAAAGCCAAACCCTTAAGAAACGTCAAACTAATTATAACTGATTATATTGTTTCGTCAACGTAATTATTTCATTTGATATATTTGTATTGCTGCGTCTCAAAACCAATTGGGTGATGCGTATGATGCCGACATAACCATTGCATGGAAAAGATTGGCTAATATGTTGTAAAACCAATGGTGGTCGATCATGATCAGCCCAAAACCTTAAGAGAGAGATTGACTTCAAACCTTGTGTGTAAATCTCAATTCAAAGATGCGTCATTTTCCATTATAATAAAACGTGAAAGCAACTAATTCAATGAAATCTGGGAGGGTGGTGAATCAATTGGCTCTCGTAATCGATATGTTACTTTGAAATTTTTAGTTGAAACAAACATAGAACCTGGACGCAAAGTTCCTCAACTTTTATTACTTAGAATTTGAATTTAATGAAAGTCGAAGTTGATGGGCCATGACTAATACCAGAACATCCTCCTATCATTTGTCATTACATGAAAAACTAAATAGGACAGCTGCAGGAGCTACCATCTTGCCCGTTTACTTTTTTGGTATTGGCTTCAAGAATCCCTGCAAGGTAGCCAGTGGCACTGGGAACCTAATCTAATTTTGTCTTTTAGTTAGGTTTTTATTTTTTATTTTTATCATAATTAATTTATAATAGAAATAACATCCACCAAAATCAATAATAGCAGAAAATCTTAATTGATATCCTTCATCAGAACTGACAGAAACAAACATGAGTAGCAGACAATGCCATCTCTTCAGAGATGGATTAATGAACAAATATTGGGCAATCAAAGTGGCTCAAGATCTACTTAAAATTCAGCAAATGTGATTAATGTCATTTCAAATAGTAGCAGTTAATGAATTTTCATAAGAGAGATAGATTAATTAATAAGTACTTTTTTTTAGATTGTCCAGTCTATACCTATATTAGATCTCATTTTCAAAATATCTATCATACTATCAATCTTTCTAACATCTTAACTCAACATAAGTATGGTGATCTTGGAAAGCTTCTTTTAATGTTTTTTTAACACATAAACAAAATTCTAAAGAATCATAAGTAATAACTTACCCTCTTAAGATCCGATATACCAATTCCATCTTGGTGAAAGTTAATAATCATCATCATCATCAAAAATGCCCAAAATATGCACACAAATCAACAAATATAATCAAAATTATTGCAAATAATGCATTTTAGGAAAAGATTAAACCAGAGAAGTGCATGTTATAAGAGTACAAAAGAGACATGTTACGTTTACTGTGGTAAATTTAATAAACAGTAACGAAAAACTTTCAAATTTGATGTTTTATTTTTAAAAAAACTCATCATGTCTTAATTAGCATCATGTAATTTTTGAAAAAATATTTATCATGTGTTTAATATAATTAAAAAGTAGCATATATTTTAATATCATTTTTTTAAACATTAATATTTTACTATTTTAATATCAAATTTTTAAAATAATTAAAAAGTAGTATATATTTTTAATATCATTTTTTTCAACATTAAAATTTTATTATTTTAATATCAAAATTTTAAAGAGTAAGAATTTATTATTTTTTTAATATCAAAATCTTA
Organism: Picea glauca; assembly: GCA_000966675.3. Classification (NCBI taxonomy): domain Eukaryota; kingdom Viridiplantae; phylum Streptophyta; class Pinopsida; order Pinales; family Pinaceae; genus Picea; species Picea glauca. The sequence goes on from JZKD02S0795141.1 coordinate 158,148, forward strand.
AAAAGTAAGAATTTATTATTTTGTTGTGTTTTGATGAATTTTTAAAGTTTTTAATAAATTCAAATTCAAATTAATTTGTTAAACTTTTAATGTATTCAATAATAAATGTAAGTTTTAAGAATTTAAGTATTTTGGTTAATTCTTTCAAATATTTAATAGATAGATGTAAGTTAAGAATGTTAATGATTCTCTATTCATATAATAAATTCAAATTAAAAATAATTTGTTAAACGTTTAAAGTATTTAATAAATCTAAGTTTTAAGAATTTAAATATTTTAGTTAATTCTTCTAAATATTTAATATTTAATAGATAGTTGTAAGTTAAGAATGTTTAATTCTTCCAAATATTTAATTTTCTTACTACGGAGGGAGGAGAATCGTTTTAGGGGGATGTCATTCAACAAGTTACCATCCACATCCCCAACTTAGTTATTGATCAACACAATGCCTCTCTAATGTGCCTAGTCACTCTCCAAGAGGGGAACTATGTTTCCATGCCCTCAACCACTTCTTCACCTTGATCCCCAAAGAGGAAAATGTTGCAGTTCCAACTAATTACCAACCCATAGCTCTCTGCAATGTTATCTACAAAATCATGACTAAAGTCATAACAAATAGGCAAAAACCTCTACTTCCCTTGCTTATCTCCTTTGAGCAAATGAGCTATGTTGAGGGAAGACAAATCTTGGATGGAATCATTCTTTCCCATGAGGTCATCCATTCCCTAAAATCCACCAAGAAACCGGGCATGCTCCTCAAACTAGACCTCTTCAAAGCCTTTCATCGCCTCAGGTGTGAATACATTGAAAATATTTTCCTAGCCTCCGACTTCAGTCAAGATTGGGTTCGTTAGATACTCTCCCTCCTTTACTCTGCCTTATTTTAGGTTCTTTTCAACATCTCCCCCTCCCCCACCTTCCTCCCTTCTTGAGGAATCTGACAAGGAGATCCTCTCTCCCCTTTTCTCTTTATCCTCATGGTAGAAGGTTTAAGTCGAATGTTAAAAAATACCACCACAAATGGCTCTCTTAAAGGACTGAATCTCCACAATAGTCATCCTTTGACCCACCAACAATTTGTGGTTGAAATCCTACTCATGGCCCACCCCTCCATTCAAGAAGCTTGCAGCCTTAAAATATTGCTTAACACCTTCTCAGATTCCTTGGGAGTCTCTGTCAACTTGGACAAATCTCTCATCTTCTTCTTCAACAGGCCCCCCAATACTCAAAGAAATATTGCTAGAACCCTGAATTTTGATTCCTCCTCTCTCCCCTCCAAGTCTTGGGCACTCCTTTAATCACCTCAACCATCAAACACTCCACTTGGAAGGAGCTCATCGACAAACTAAATCAAAATATCTCCTCTTGGACTTTCAAAAATATCAATCTTGCAGGGTGCCTAGTTCTCATAAAATCTATTTTGTAAACAATGTTGTTGTATCTCTTCTTTGTTCTTGCAGCCCCCAAATGGGTGCTCAACTCCATCCAGAAAGTACAATGCACTTTTCTATGGATTGGGGACAATAACATCCACAAATGGGCTCTGGTCAAATGGGACACAATCTATTTACCGAATCATATGGGTACCCTCAACCTAAGGGACCCAATCAAAAGAAATGAAGCTCTCAATGAGAAAACCTGGTGGAATTCGATATCCAACAAATACAATCCTTGGGCATAGCTCTGGCACAAAAAATATGACCCGAACTAGGATCCCCACAACCTGATATGCTTCACTCCTATCTTTCAAGGCTCCCTCATTTAGAATTCTACAAAATAACAATGCCACCTCATACGACAACACAATTTTTAGGAAATCAGAAATGATGCCATGGAAACCTTCTGGTCGGACTCTTGGAAATAGCTTCCAAGATTGGAAAGACAACATAACCTACCTCCACAAGGCATTGCAAAGGTTAAGGACTACTAGCACACCATGAATAAACATCACTTCAGGCAATGGTTCCGCTCCATAACTCTCTTCTCCACCTGTCGGCATAAGCCATAACGCAAATCACAAAAGATGTAAGCAATCAGAAAATTCGAATCAGTCAGGTCAACGACAAGCTCAGATGGGGGTACTAGCCTAGAGGAACTTTCACTGTCAAAGAAGCCTATTAAATTCTCATCCCCCCCATGCCAGACCCTCAAGACCCTGGCTGGGCCAAGCTTTGGTCCCTCAAGACTTGGCCAAAGATCTCAATCTTTCTATGGTAGGTCCATCATAGGCGCATCCTCACCCGGGACAATATCCTCAAAAGAGGATTCTCTGGACCTTCGATATGTGTTCTTTGTAACAATAATGAGGAATCTATAGACCATCTTATTGATAGTTGTTCTTTCTCCAGCAACTTATGGGATAAGGTAGCGATTGTTTGTAGAAATTCCGATCAAATTCATGGCAACATAACTCATACATTCAAAAATTGGACTTACAGTCCCTACTGGAACTTAATTTTCAACCGCGTTTGGTAGTTGCTCTTGGGTCTTATTGTCAGGAACATTTGGAAAGAGTGTAACCATCGCATATTCGAAGACAAGTCCTCATCCGAAGACTCCCTCTGGACCATCTGTAGAAAACAACTGATAGAGCCAATCCTTCTCCATTCCTGGTCTTACCTTGACTTCAAAGCTCATCCAAACAAAGCTTTACTTCTTTAGCGATGGGACATCACCCCTTGCATCCACGTCGGCCCCCTCTTCTATAGATTCCCACACGAGGGCCCCCACCAACCCAGGTCACTGGTGTCCCCCCCCATTAGTTTCCTCAAACTCAACTTTGATGGTGCCTCAAAAGGTAATCATGGTCCTGCGGGTTTTGGAGGCATCTTCAGAAACAACACGGAGGAAATTGTTCGTATCTATTATGAAACCATTGGCCATGACAGTAACAATGCAACTAAACTTTTAGGTCTCCTCCATGGCCTCATAATTGCTAAAAAAAGATCTCATGTCCCTCTTTTAGTCAAAGATTACTCTCAACTAATTATCTCTTTGGCAATTCATCTTCAAAATGACTCTCAAAAATAAAAATCCCACCCAAGCTCGCTCTTGGACCAGGTCCTTCATCATTTTTCACAACTCCTAGATTCTAGGAACTCCATTTCCTTCCTCCATGTCCGACGCAAGGCAAACTCCCTCGCAGACATAATAGCCAATGAAAGCTTCAAGGACAACTTTGACCTCCATGAACTCACCATAGGGGAGCTCTCCAACCACTCCATTAGGAAAGTCTGTCTCAACATTGCACTCAAGTACTCCTCTTCCCTGGATGCGGGTGTCCACCTCGCAGCGGGTGTCCGAACGTGCGCCACCTCACTTCCCCCACATGCTCCCCCAAGACACAACTTCATAACTCCCCCCATGGCTCTCGCTCCCCACCTGTGCGGCCTTTATACGCTCCATTAGTTCACACACTCCTGAAGCCTGGAAACCTTAATGGCGCCATATTTGACACCCCCTCATCTTGATTCTCTTCTCTTGTCCACCCGCGACCTCTCCTCCCATTCTTCCCTTGCCTCCTATGCAAATTGGCTCTCTTCTCTTCATAGAGGGCATCCCTCGACTCTCTGCGTAAGGTGGTGGCTCTCCCTCCTCACAGTGCCCAAAATTATAAATTACTCTCTCATGCCTCCTCGCAGGCATGCCACCCCCACCTTGGGGTGAAGTGGTCATGGTAGGAGGGCCTCCACAATTCCTCCCCCACCCATCTTGAACAACCAGGATAGGTATGATTGTTTGGTTCTGGTCTCGCTGCGGAAACTTCTTGATGAATGGGAAGAAGAAGTCTTAGGCTCCCTCCTGACATCACATTTCACCTCCAGGCACCGTCAGAGCTACTAGGTGGTCAAAAACCTCCTTGCCCGCACCCTCCTCAACCTCTCGGGCATCTTTGTTCTGATCCCCTCGAGCTCGCCTCACTCACCCCACTCCCCCATTGCTCTCCCTTTGCTCCTCCCTCCCCCAACACTTGTCCTCCTCCCTCTACGGTCCACCCTAACACCTCGATGCCTTAAGAGGCTCCCAACATTACAGTTGAGGCAATTGTTGCAGGTACACACAGCTTGTTGAAGGCTCCCTTCATCAAAAGCGCAAGCCTCTTAGTCAAGCATCCAAGTTCGAACAACTCTAGCTCCTCCAGCGACAACAACAATGATTTGGGTGACTACGCAGTTATTGAAGAAACTCCTATGAATGGCCCTTGTTCTTGATGCTTAGCTCTTTGTTCTACTTTAAGGTTTTTTTAGCGTTTGCAAGTTTTCTTGATCTTTTATCAGCAAACACATAAATAATTAAACTCAAGTTTTTGGTAAGCCTGGTTTCCTATCAAGAACCCAAGCTTACAAATAAATATGTTAATGATTCTCTATTCATAAATAGTATGACATCAATACTAAATATTTTTTTTAAATTAAATGTATTGAACTAAGACATAATACATTTTATATATTCATAGGCGCATCCTCACCTGGGACATTATCCTCAAAAGAGGATTCTCTGGACCATCGATATGTGTTCTTTGTAACAACAAAAAGGAATCGATAGACCATCTTATTGATAGTTCTTCTTTCTCCAACAACTGATGGGATAAGGCAGCGATGGTTTGTAGAAATTCCGATCGAATTCATGGCAACATAACTCATACACTCAAAAATTGGGCTTACAGTCCCTACTGGAACTTAATTCTCAACCACCTCTCGTAGTTTCTCTTGGATCTCATTGTCAGGAACATTTGGAAAGAGTGTAACCATCGCATCTTCGAAGACAAGTCCTCATCCAAAGACTCCCTCTGGACCATTTGTAGGAAACAACTGATATAGACAGTCCTTCTCCATTCTTGGTCTTACCTTGACTTCAAATCTCATCCAAACAAAGCTTTACTTCTTCAGCGATGGGAAATCACCCCTTCAATCCGCGTCGACCCCCTCTTCTATAGATTCCCACACGAGGGACCCCAGCAACCCAAATCATTGGTGTCCCCCACTAATTGGTTTCCTCAAACTCAACTTTGATGGTGCGTCAAAAGGTAATCCTGGTCTTGCAGGTTTTGGAGGCATCTTCAGAAACAACACGGGGAAAATTGTTTGTCTCTATTACGGAACCATTGGCCATGACAGTAACAATGCAACTGAACTCTCGGGTCTCCGCCATGGCCTCATAATTGCTAAAAAAAGATCTCATGTTCCTCTTTTAGTCAAATATTACTCTCAACTAATTATCTCTTTGGCAATTCGTCTTCAAAATGACTCTCAAAGATAAAAATTCTCCCCCAGCTCACGTTTGGACTAGGTCCTTCATCATCTTTCTCAACTCCTAGATTCTAGGAACTCCATTTTCTTCCTCCATGTCCGATTCAAGGCGAACTCCCTGGCAGACATAATAGCCAATGAAATCTTCAAGGACAACTTTGACCTCCATGACCTTACCATAGGGGAGTTCTCCAACCACTCCATCAGGAAATTCGTACTCAACATTGCACTCAAGTACTTCTCTTCCTCGGATGTGGGTGTCCACCTCACAGCCTCCACCAATCCCCTCGGCACGCGCCACATTGTCCGGACGTGTGCCACCTCACTTCCCCGTCATGCTCCCCTGAGACACAACTTCGTAACACCCCCCATGGCTCTCGCTCCCCACCTACGTGGCCTCTGTATGCTCCATCAGTTCACATGCTCTCGAAGCCTGGAAACCTTAATGGCACCAGATTTGACACCCCCTCGTCTCGATGCTCTTCTCTTGGCCACTCGCGACCTCTCCTCCCATTCTCCCCTTGCCTCCTATGAAAATTGGCTCTCTTCTCTTCACAAACATCATCCCTCAGCTCTCTGCGTAAGGTGGTGGCTCTCCTTCCTTACAGTGCACAAAATTATAAATTACTCTCTCATGCCTTCATGCAGGCATGCCACCCCCACCTTGGGGAGAAGTGGTCATGGTAGGAGAGCCTCCACAATTCCTCCCCCACCCATCCTGACCAACCAGGATAGGTATGATCGTTCGGTTCTGGTCTCGCTGCGGAAACTTCTTGATGAATGGGAAGAAGAAGTCTTAGGCTCCCTCCTGACATCGCATCGCACCTCCAGGCACCGTCAGAGCTACTAGGTGGTCAAAAGCCTCCTCGCATGCACCCTCCTCAACTTCTCAGGCATCTTTGTTTTGAGCCCCTGGAGCTCGCCTCACTCACCCCACTCCCCCACTGCTCTCCCTCTCCTCCTCCCTCCCCCAACACTTGTCCTCTTCCCTCTGCGGCCCACCCTAACACCTCAATGCCTTAAGAGGCTCCCAACATTACAGTTGAGGCAATTATTGCAGGCATGCACAGCTCGTTGAAGGTTCACTTCATCAAAAGCGTAGGCCTCTTGGTCAAGCATCCAAGTTCGGACAACTCTAGCTCCTCTAGCGACAACGACAATGATTTCGGTGGCTACCCAGTTATTGAAGAAACTCCTATGAATGACCCTTGTTCTTGATGCTCAAGCCTTTGTTCTACTTTAAAGTTTTTTTAGTGTTTGCAAGTTTTTCTAATCTTTTATCAACAAACACATAGACAATTAACTCAAGTTTTTGATAAGCCTGGTTTCCTATCAAGAACCCAGACTTACAAATAAATATGTTAATGATTCTCTATTCATATTTAGTATGGCATCGATACTAAATATTTTTTTTTAAAGTAAATGTATTCAACTAATACATAATACATTCATATATATACTAAAAAATTTATAACATTTATAAAAAAATTTATCTAAACAAAACATAAAAATCCATATCAATTCCATACGTAAACCTTTGCTCATTGTATAAAAATTGTTAAGTGTAAAAACATTTGAAAAGATTTTTTGTATAAATAGATTTTGTAATTAAAAAATTTATATTTAAAGTTGAAATAACTAACAGATAACTAATATTGGCGTAAAGATGAATAAGGTATTATATCAAACAAATAAAAAGTAGAGTATTATGTAATTTTGAGTTTAATGATATAAATATAATTTAATTTTACATAATATAAAAATAATTTAACAATATTAAAATTATAACAAGTTTTACATTAAAA
>JZKD02S0795141.1:165251-193299 GCA_000966675.3 Picea glauca
ACAATTAATTTATGGGCAGTGGTAACTCTTCAAAATTCGATGGGCTGAGATAAGCCATCTTTTGGGTGGTGGTGGTGACAATTAATTTATGGGCAGTGGTAACTCTTCAAAATTCGATCGGCTGAGATTAGCCATCTTTTGGGCGGTGGTGGTGGAAATTAATTTATTGACGATGTTGACTCTTCAAAATTCGATCGGCTGAGATAAGTCATCTTTTGAGGAGTGGAATGATTAATTTTCTGACAACTTTCACCACCTACAACTTCTTCCTTCTGTTATGGACCTCCGCTATGATCGTTGCGAATAATAGCTAACTACACCAACAAATATGCACATGAAAGCACAAAATACAACCCGTGTGCTTCTCTGCCATCTTATTCAAGCAATACATTCGTCTTTCAAAATTCATCCAATAAGTCATTCAGAATTCCTACCTAGAGATCGTCTTATGAATTCGTCCAACATGGAGATCATCTTCAAATTTTAATTATATACTGTTGGATTTCTAATCGCCTCGGATAACTGTGTTTTGGGTGCACAAGAGATACACACTTCCAATCCAGGTAGGAATTCAGATTCTCCCCAAAACACATACACCACACTATGCAAAGCAAGAACAACAAAGATATGTTCTCCAATCCCCCAGGGAAATTTTATTAAACAATTATTTTCCAATGTTACATTATAGTACAAATGATTTCTGTATATAATGTGAGGTGAACATAACTAATGCATCATAATTGGGAAATTAGCTCAACTATTTTCTAAATTATTTTTAATAATATCTCTTTAACTATCTCCTATAATTTCTTTATGATTTTTTTAACAATCTTCATCTCTATTTCATTCAATTTTCTCCATCTCTTATTATTAGGTAAATTTTCTAGAATAAGTCTACCACACTATAATAACCATATTATTAATCATTACAAGTAGGAGTTATTCCTTCAAGTCATTTAAATGAGTAATCTTCATTAAATTAGTCTTTTTTCCATCTTTGCCTATACGATCTTTTTATCTTCAACTTTGATTTTCTTTCATCTTCTACCTGCAACACAAAAAAATCGCTGAAGTCCATATAAAAGAATAACTATCCACTAAAATACATGGATTGCCAACGGTTGTATATCGGCCTGTTCTCTAGGAAACCCTATGATCCTCAACCCTGTTGTCGATGCTCCTGCCTCAGGTTGAGCATCACCTTAATACATAGTAGAGTAAGCACCCACATCATCAAAGAATGGAGATTTGAGATTTGAATATACGTTCTTGGATTTTAATCGCAACAAGAGTAGTGAACCAACTCATTACACGTAAATCGCGCTTACTTCGTTTATATCTGCCGACGTCAGAGGTACAATATCCCAATTGGGATAGTTAGCCCATATCCCACACCTGGAGGTTGCAGAGACGTGTTGGGTACCGAAAGGGTTGCCGGCGAAAATGTGATTGAGATCATTGGCAGTTAAAAGACAAATTGCTGGACTTTTAAACTAAGTCAAAAGTTGTATGTCGAAAGTCGTACATCTATTGATAATGGGTGTACGCCGAAACATCTATTGATAATGGGCAGATTTAATAGGGGTTTAGTGCTTAATAAGTTTTCTATAGACAGAATTAAATATGGCTGGAATATTCTTAGTAGTCACACAAAATAAATGGCTGTGATTTCAATTATTAACTTCCTAGCTAAATAGCTGTTGTGCTAGTCTTTAACCATATCAAGCCATTGTCAGCCGCATCATGCATGTAATCGATTGGTAATTTGAATTTTATGTCGGTTATCATAGCTGTTCACCCAAACGTCATGGGTCGGTCAAAAAGTGGAAGAGACAAATTACAATTAAAGTTGATGGGCCACAGATAACAGTTGGCCTTGGCCTTGCGTATTCTCAAGGCCCTTCTTGTTTGTTTTCTCTAATTATAACTTATTGTATTGTTTTGTCAATGTAAAGCCAAACCCTTAAAAAACCTCAAACTAATTATAACTGATTATATTGTTTCGTCAATGTAATTATATCATTTGATATATTTGTATTGCTGCGTCTCAAAACCAATTGGGTGATGCGTATGATGCAGACATAACCATTGGATGGAAAAGATTGGCTAATATGTTGTAAAACCAATGGTGGTCGATCATGATCAGCCCAAAACCTAAGAGAGAGATTGACTTCAAACCTTGTGTGTAAATCTCAATTCAAAGATGCGTCATTTTCCATTATAATAAAACGTGAAAGCAACTAATTCAATGATATCTGGGAGGGTGGTGAATCAATTGGCTCTCGTAATCGATATGTTACTTTGAAATTTTTAGTTGAAACAAACATAGAACCTGGACGCAAAGTTCCTCAACTTTTATTACTTAGATTTTGAATTTAATGAAAGTCGAAGTTGATGGGCCATGACTAATACCAGAACATCCTCCCATCATTTGTCATTACATGAAAAACTAAATAGAACAGCAGCAGGAGCTACCATCTTGCCCGTTTACTTTTTTTTGTATTGGCTTCAAGAATCCCTGCAAGGTAGCAAGGGGCATGGGGACCTAATCTAATTTTGTCTTTTAGTTAGGTTTTTTTTTTTATCATAATTAATTTATAATAGAAAGAACATCCACCTGTTAGCGATAATTCTTGTCACGGGCTCTAGAGCATTCGGGTCTGCAAGTTGTACGAAATGCTCAAGAGTAGCACGCGGAAGAAGTCCTTTTTGGGTTTTAAACCAAGCGAGCGGGCATTTTGTTTCACTGACAAAAGTTCATCATTGAAGCAGGTCGACGATCGATGGGTAGTCGTAGTCAGCTGAGTCGCGCCAAAGTATAGCACAAAAGTTTTCAAAAGGTGAGCAGTCGGATTTCCTCGGGGGTCACCCTTCGCTGACCATCACGTCTCGGAACTTCGCGAGAGGAGAAGACCAAAGTTCCACACTCCAACTCGCGAGATTGCGAGTTGCGAGAGTTTTTAATGTCGGGCCCGCAATATCGCCGAAAAGATCTTAGTCGTCCATCTGGATGGACATGTGGTGTGTGATTAGACTCCTCGCCTTTTCGCCCATCGTGACTTGGAAATAGAAGGTCTAGCTCCTCCCAGCCGCGAGACGCGAAGTGTCGAGGGCGCTAGGGATCGGGCCCACAATACTGAGGAGATAATCTGGGCCGTCCGATTTGGATAGACATGTGGTGCGCGATTAGGCCGCTTCGGCGTTTCACCCCTCGCGACTCCAAAACACAAAGAATGGCTCCGTTATTTCACGATGCGCGAAGTGCCGAGAGCATCCACGGCCCGAGCCCACAGTAGCACGGGAAGAGTTCGGAACCGTCGGATCTAAAAGACACCTGGCACATGATTAAGTCGTCTCGGCATTCCGCCTCTCGCGATTTCAAGGCACAGAGAGAAGTTCCCCTTATTTGCGAACGCCGAAAGTCTCTATGGAAAGAAAGTAGGGTCACAGTCCACGATCACCCGAGAAATTAAAAGAGCTAAGCAGAAGGGGGCCTAAAGAAGTTGTGTCCAGTCGCCGAAAGCATCGTCACGATTTCCATATGCCGTCAGAAGCGATTTCGCTCCTGGTTTTCACTTGAAGTAAATAAAGATAAGAAGAAGTAGTTGAGGCCTCCTTTCATTCATTAAATGAGGGAATGGAGAGTCTAGCCAAAACGTCCGCTCGCAGAGGTCCTATGTACCGTTTTCTTTAGAGAGGCCATGCCGAAGTCCTCAGCTCGACGAAGAAGTCTACGCACGCTAGCCAAGCGTTTAATGGCCCAGCTACCCTCCTTACAGGATCCATGCATAGTTAAGGTGGCATTTAAAGAAAGATATTGGTACGAGTTTGATTGAAGAGACACCAAGCTTTGGGGTGACTAGGCACGCTTCTGTGAAATGAATCTTCCTGAGTATATAGACTCAGTCTTTGTATTTTGTAAGCATCGATGGTTGAGCGGAGCTCCCAGTTGTAAAGTTTTAACAAAGCACTATAAATCTGATTATGTATGGACTTTTGAGACTTTCTTGCCTTATGAATGCTAGTTTCTTTCATGTCTTTGTTCACACTGTGTTAGAGCACTCAGAATTGGAGGACCCAGTCGAGCCGTAGCTATTATAGGATGATGTTGTCATGGATCACTGTAATAGTTGCGCTGTCTCTAACCAGTTCTTGTGATTTTTTTCAGTGCTGAGTGACTTGGAATTGGAGGATCCAGTCAAGTCTTCTTTTCAGTTTCTTGAAGCCCTGAACCAGGAGGATCCCGCGTTCAGAGTTTTTCCCCTACAAACCGATGTAAGCCTGTTTCCCAGAGTTGTTTGTTCACCTTTCTTACTAAGTCTTCCACCTGCTCATCTTTTAATCAACCCACTGGCTGAAGTTAGGATTCCAGACCTCCTTTGTTCTTTGCGTACCAGATACAATCCCCGAGTTAGAGTGATATATCCTCGAGTCTCTACCCATTTGATCGCCCTTTTATTAAAACGTGACATTAAACTAATGGGTGCCGGGCTCTGCTCCTGCAAGCAATCCAGGAGTGACTTCCGACGCTAACACCACCAAAATCAATAATAGCAGAAAATCTTAATTGATATCCTTCATCAGAACTGACAGCAACAAACATGAGTAGCAGATAATGCCATCTCTTAAGAGATGGATTAACGAACAAATATTTGGCAATCAAAGTTGCCCAAGATCTACGTAAAAATCAACAAATGTGATTAATGTCATTTTAAATATTAGCAGTTAATGAATTTTTATAAGAGAGATAGATTAATCAACAAGTACTTTTTCTTAGATTGCCCAGCCTATACCCTATCTCATTTTCAAAATATTTATCACACTATCAATCTTTCTAACATTTGAACTCAACATAGGTATGGTGATCTTGGAAAGCTTCTCTTAATGTTTTTGTAGCACATAAACAAAATTCTAAAGAATCACAAGTAATCACTTACCCTCTTAAGATTCGATATACCAGTTCTGTCTTAGTAGACGTTAATAATCATCATCATCAAAAATGGCCCAAAATATGCACACAAATCAACAAATATAATCAAAATTATTCCAAATAATGCATTTTAGGAAAAGATTAAACCGGAGAAGTGCCTGTTATAAGAGTACAAAAGAGACATGTTACGTTTACTGTGGTAAATTTAATAAATAGTAACGAAAAACTTTTAATTTGATGTTTTATTTTAAAAAAAACTCATCATGTAATTTTTGAAAAAATATTTATCATGTGTTTAATATAATTAAAAAGTAGCATATATTTTAATATCATTTTTTTAAACATTAAAATTTTACTATTTTAATATCAAATTTTTAAAATAATTAAAAAGTAGTATATATTTTTAATATATTTTTTTAAACGTTAAAATTTTATTATTTTAATATTAAAATTTTAAAGAATAAGAATTTATTATTTTTTTAATATCAAAATTTTAAAGAGTAAGAATTTATTATTTTGTTGTGTTTTGATAAATTTTTAAAGTTTTTAATAAATTCAAATTCAAATTAATTTGTTAAACTTTTAAAGTATTCAATAAATGTAAGTTTTAAGAATTTAAGTATTTTGGTTAATTCTTTCAAATATTTAATAGATAGATGTAAGTTAAGAATGCTAATGATTCTCTATTCATATAATAAATTCAAATTAAAAATAATTTGTTAAATTTCTAAAGTATTTAATAAATCTAAGTTATAAGAATTTAAGTATTTTGGTTAATTCTTCTAAATATTTAATAGATAGTTGTAAGTTAAGAATGTTTAATTCTTTCAAATATTTAATTCTCCTACTACGCAGGGAGGAGAATTGCTCGAGGGGGGATGCCATTCAACAAGTTACCACCCACATCCCTAGCTTAGTCATTGATCAACACAATGCCTCTCAAATGTGCCTAGTCACTCTCAAAGAGGGGAATTATGTTGCCATGCCCTCAACCACTTCTTCACCTTGATCCCCAAAGAGGAAAATGTTGCAGTTCCAACTAATTACCGACCCATAGCTCTCTGCAATGTTATCTACAAAATCATGACTAAAGTCATAACAAATAGACAAAAACCTCTACTTCCCCTACTTATCTCCCCTGAGAAAACGAGCTATGTTGAGGGAAGACAAATCTTGGATGTAATCATTATTTCCCATGAGGTCATCCATTCCCTAAAATCCACCAAGAAACTGGGCATGCTCCTCAAGCTAGACCTATTCAAAGCCTTTGATCGCCTCAGGTGGGAATACATTGAAAATATTCTCCTAGCCTCCGACTTCAGTCAAGATTGGGTTCGTTAGATACTCTCCCTCCTTTACTCTGCCTTCTTTTAGGTTCTTTTCAACATCTCCCCCTCCCCCACCTTCCTCCCTTCTCGAGGAATCTAACAAGGAGATCCTCTCTTCCTTTTCTCTTTATCCTCATGGCAGAAGGTTTAAGTCGAATGTTAAAAAATACCACCACAAATGGCTCTCTTAAAGGACCGAATCTCCACAATAGTCATCCTTTGACCCACTAACAATTTGTGGATGAAAACCTACTCTTGGCCCACCCCTCCATTCAAGAAGCTTGCACCCTTAAAATATTGCTTAACACCTTCTCAGATTCCTTGGGAGTCTCTGTCAACTTGAACAAATCTCTCATCTTCTTCTTCAACACGCCCCCCAATACTCAAAGAAATATTGCTAGAACCCTGGATTTTGATTCCTCCTCTCTCTGCTCCACGTACTTGGGTGCTCCTTTAATTGCCTCAACCATCAAACACTCCACCTGGAAGGAGCTCATCGACAAACTAAATCAAAATATCTCCTCTTGGACTTTCAAAAATCTCAATCTTGCAGGGTGCCTAGTTCTCATAAAATCTATTTTCTAAAGAATGTTGTTGTATCTCTTCTTTGTTCTTGTAGCCCCCAAATGGGTGCTCAACTCCATCCAGAAAGTACAATGCACTTTTCTATGAATTGGAGATAATAACATCCACAAATGGGCTCTGGTCAAATGGGACACAATCTGTTTACCGAATCATATGGGTGCCCTCAACCTAAGGGACCCAATCAAAAGAAATGAAGCTCTCAGTGAGAAAACCTGGTGGAATTTGATATCCAACAGATGCAGTCCTTGGGCATAGCTCTGGCACAAAAACTATGACCTGAACTGGGATCCCCACAACCTGATATGCTTCACTCCTATCTTTCAAGGCTCCCTCATTTAGAATTCTACAAAACGACAATGCCACCTCATACAACAACACAATTTTTGGGAAATCAGAAATGGTGCCATGGAAAACTTTTGGTCGGACTCTTGGAAATAGCTTCCAATCTTTGAAAGACAACATAACCTACCTCCAAAAGGCATTGCAAAGGTTAAGGACTACTAGCACACCATGGATAAACATCACTTCAGGCAATGGTTCTGCTCCATAACTCTCTTCTCCACCTGCCGGCATAAACCATAACGCAAATTGCAGAAGATGTAAGCAATCATAAAATTCAAATCAGTCAGGTCAACGACAAGATCAGATGGGGGTACTAGCCTAGAGGAACTTTCACTGTCAAAGAATCCTATTAAATTTTCATCCCCCCCATGCCAGACCCTCAAGACCCTGGTTGGGCCAAGCTTTGGTCCCTCAAGACTTGGCCAAAGATCTCAATCTTTCTATGGCAGGTCCATCATAGGCGCATCCTCACCTGGGACAATATCCTCAAAAGAGGATTCTCTAGACCTTCGATATATGTTCTTTGTAACAACAACGAGGAATCGATAGACCATCTTATTGATAGTTGTTCTTTCTCCAACAACTTATGGGATAAGGCAGTGATGGTTTGTAGAAATTCTGATCAAATTCATGGCAACATAACTCATACACTCAAAAATTGGACTTACAGTCCCTACTGGAACTTAATTCTCAACTGCCTTTGGTAGTTTCTCTCGGGTCTCATTGTCAAGAACATTTGGAAAGAGTGTAACCGTCGCATATTCGAAGACAAGTCCTCATCTGAAGACTCCCTTTGGACCATCTGTAGAAAACAACTGATAGAGACAGTGCTTCTCCATTCCTGGTCTTACCTTGACTTCAAAGCTCATCCAAACAAAGATTTACCTCTTCAGCGATGGGACATCACCCCTTCCATCCACGTCGGCCCCCTCTTCTATAGATTCCCACATGAGGGCCCCCAACAGCCCAGGTCACTGGTGTCCCCCCCTATTGGTTTCCTCAAACTCAACTTTGATGGTGCCTCAAAAGGTAATCTTGGTCCTGCAGATTTTGGAGGCATCTTCAGAAACAACACGGAGGAAATTGTTCGTCTCTATTATGAAACCATTGGCCATGACAGTAACAATGCAACTGAACTCTCGGGTCTCCTCCATGGCCTCATAATTGCTAAAAATAGATCTCATGTCCCTCTTTTAGTCAAAGATTACTCTCAACTAATTATCTCTTTGACAATTCGTCTTCAAAATGACTCTCAAAGATAAAAATCCCCCTCCAGCTCGCTCTTGAACCAGGTCCTTCATCATGTTTCTCAACTCCTAGATTCTAGGAACTCCATTTCCTTCCTCCATGTCCGGCGCAAGGCGAACTCCCTGGCAGACATAATAGCCAATGAAAGCTTCAAGGACAACTTTGACCTCCATGACCTTACCATAGGGGAGCTCTCCAACCACTCCATCATGAAAGTTGTCTCAACATTGCACTCAAGTACTCCTCTTCCCCAGATGCGAGTGTCCATCTCGCAGCCTCCACCAATCCCCTCAGCACGCCCTATGTTGTCCGGACGTGCGCCACCTCACTTCCCCCTCATGCTCCCCCAAGACACAACTTCATAACTCCCCCCATGGCTCTCGCTCCTCACCTACGCGACCTCTGTACGCTCCATCAGTTCAAACGCTCCTGAAGCCTCGAAACCTTAATGGCGCCATATTTGACACCCCCTCGTCTCGATGCTCTTCTCTTGTCCACCCACGACCTCTCCTCCCATTCTTCCCTTGCCTCCTATGAAAATTGGCTCTCTTCTCTTCACAGATGGCATCCCTCGACTCTCTGTGTAAGGTGGTGGCTCTCCTTCCTCACAGTGCCCAAAATTATAAATTACTCTCTCATGGCTCCTCGCAGGCATGCCCCCCCCACCTTGGGGCGAAGTGGTCTTGGTAGGAGGGCCTCCACAATTCCTCCCCCACCCATCCTGACCAACCAGGATAGGTATGATTGTTCGGTTCTGGTCTCGCTGCGGAAACTTCTTGATGAATGGGAAGAAGAAGTCTTAGGCTCCCTCCTGACATCGCATCGCAACTCCAAGCACCCTCAGAGCTACTAGGTGGTCAAAAACCTCCTCTCCCGCACCCTCCTCAGCCTCTCGGGCATCTTTGTTCTGAGCCCCTCGAGCTCACCTCACTCACCCCACTCCCCCACTGCTCTCTCTTTGCTCCTCCCTCCCCCAACACTTGTCCTCCTCCCTCTATGACCCACCCTAACACCTCGACGCCTTAAGAGGCTCCCAACATTACAGTTGAGGCAACTGTTGCAGGCACGCACAGCGCGTTGAAGGCTCCCTTCATCAATAGCGTAGGCCTCTTAGTCAAGCATCCAAGTTCGAACAACTCTAGCTCCTCCAGCGACAACGACAACGATTTGGGTGGCTGCGCAGTTATTGAAGAAACTCCTATGAATGGCCCTTGTTCTTGATGCTCAGGCCTTTGTTCTACTTTAAAGTTTTTTTATCGTTTGCAAGTTTTTTTGGTCTTTTATCAGCAAACACATAGATAATTAAACTCAAGTTTTTGGTAAACCTGGTTTCCTATCAAAACCCAAACTTACAAATAAATATGTTAATGATTCTCTAATCATAGATACTATGACATCGATACTAAATTTTTTTTTAAAGTAAATGTATTGAACTAAGACATAATACATTTTATACATTCATATATATACTAAAAAAATTATAACATTTATAAAAAAATTATCTAAACAAAACATAAAAATCCATATCAATTCCATACGTAAACCTTTGCTCATTGTATAAAAATTGTTAAGTGTATAAACATTTGAAATGGATTTTTTTATAAATAGATTTTGTAATTAAAAAATTTATATTTAAAGTTGAAATAAATAACAGATAACTAATATTGGCGTAAAGATGAATAAGGTATTATATCAAACAAATAAAAAGTAGAGTATTATGTAATTTTGAGTTTAATGATATAAATACAATTTAATTTTACATAATATAAAAATAATTTAACAATATTAAAATTATAACAAGTTTTACATTAAAATTTTTATATAATGTTTTATATAGATTTTCAAATAAAAATAAATGAATTATGATGAAATATCTTTTTTTATTTTTACATAAATCTTAATAATATGTCATGATGAGTAAATTCACGAATAATTGCAGTGATGGATTAGTGATGAACCAATGACGAATTAACTTTTTATTTTTAAATAAATCTTAATAGTATGCCATGATGAGTAATCGATTCACGAATACGACATCAGTGACTAAGTTTCAACAATTTAATCGATTCAAACTTTGCTCAAATGGTAAAAAAACACTGCAAAATGCTTTAAAAAAAAATTAAATGAAATTCTTCACAATTTAGTGAGTTCAATAACGCTACATTTGGTATAAAAATAATTTTCATATTATTTCTTTACGTATTAATCTATATATAAATGATTTTCTCTCATACACCTATAAATGATCACAGAAATTGAAAGTATTGCTTTTTTTTTTCTATAGACGCGTACGAGGGGGACATTGACATTACCAATTGGGTGAGGCCAATGAATAATTGACAGGGCACAGTCAAATGTATGAGCTGGCGGACATTGATGACTGAATATGTTGCAAGGGCAATACCAGTCGATCGACTTAAACCTAATTTTTCTTAATCATGTTATGTCATTCTCAAGCTTAGAAACTAAAACTAGTCATGTCATTCTGAGTCCACTACTTTAATTCGCAAGTCCCCCAATTTAGCAACACCTTCACGAATATCACGGGCCATATGACTATCAGGTGTGTTGTGCACAAGGGCCTCTCTCCTCCTTATTAACCTGTTACCAATTTCAAATGAACAGAATATATTCAGAATTCCGTGCTCGGTTCAAACGCACTGAACATTAAGAAACACATAAAATTAACAATTCAACGTTCTTCACATTTCGGAGTGAAATATCTGGTTATGATTTATCCGGACCAGAGGATATCTCATTCTCAGGAGAATTTTTAGTGCAACGGGACAACTAAAGTATTCAGTCTTACCTATTAAACAACGCTGATTTCCCCACATTTGGCCTTCCAATGAGAACTACGGTCGGCAGTCTTTCAACATCAACTTTGTCAAATTCGTGCTCTGCATTTTCAGGCGACTCGAGATCCACTGAACCATCTTTATCTCTATTTCCATCACAGAGCGTCCTCTCCTGTATTTGCTTCGAGAACTGTGTCTGCACACTTCTCAGGATTCATTGAAGCACTTGGAAATTCCTGTCTGTCTCTACCTGCCATAAACAGATCTTTTCTATCCCCCGGTAAATAACTAAAGCTAACCAAAGATATCTTGGCCCACATCAGGGGAACATTTTTTCTCCCATCCAACAAAAACAAAGTCTGAATGTTTTGGTGTTGTATATATTTCATGTCAACCCCGAAGCCGAAGCACTAGCATAATTTCACAGCAGAACAGATATCGACCTCGTCAGACAGGGCAAATAACACAACTGGATGTCCACCTGTGGGTGCAGGGGCTGAACACAGGGAAGCCAAAAAAAAACAACAACAATAACAATATAAATTAAAAAAAAGAATTAACTCCAGCTAATATGGCATGAAAACTTACTCTGAAACGATGAAAGGCAGAAGTGCAAGTCGGATTGTTAACCAAACAATAAACGAACAAGTTAAGAAAAAACACTCATCAAACCAAGAAACATTGTATTTAGCTTAAAAAATGACCAAATTACATTACAAGACTAGAAAAAGAATGAAAAATACAATGAATATTAATTAATTAATTATAAATTTATTTCCTATAATATTTAATTCCAATAGTAAGTGTAAATGTTCAATATCATTTAATTGTTCTAACATTACCTTTCGAGGTAATATGTACAGACAGACTATGCTATTACAGAGTCTATTTGGACATATTAATGGAATATTAATGCCGGTAATATTTAATTAAATCATAATATTACACATGATTAAAATATTATAAGTGTAATATAGTTTAATATGGCAGCCCACATATTAAACTTATATGAAGAACATTACACCTGTTTTTCATAGTAACTATAAATCTAATTGGATTTAAATCCCTTCCCATAATACATAAGGTAATATCTAACTGTATATAAGGATAATGGCCCAAATATATTCTTCCATGGATCTCTAAGAGCTATCAAAGATAGTCTCAAATGATTCAACAGAAACTACATATCCACATAATTGTAAAATATATAGTACCATTATATCTAGCATTTAGGAATAGGAATAGACCAGGACAAAAAGCAGCAAAGCTCTACCTTCAAATGTGTGTATATTCTTCATTAGAGATGAAGTTGGTGGTCCAAAGCCTCTTTTTAAAAGCATGGCATTTATTATTATACAAAGAAAAACGCTTTTCTTCCTGGACAACATTGGTGGTAGTTGATGAAATTTCTGCATAGAAAACTATATTGTACTTAGTTACAGCCAGAATATGGCTGTCTAATAAGCATGGAGTTATGTTTAGACTGTCAAAAATTTGACAGTCAAATTGTCAAATTGTAGGTGTCTAATAAAAATGGAGTCATGTTTAATAAGCATACATTGGTGGTAGTTGATGAAATTTCTGTATAGAAAACTATATTGTACTTAGTTACAGCCAGAATATGGCTGTCTAATAAGCATGGAGTTATGTTTAGGGTGTCAAAAATTTGACAGTCAAATTGTCAAATTGTAGGTGTCTAATAAAAATGGAGTCATGTCTAATAAGCATGGAGTTATGTTTAGGGTGTCAAAAATTTGACAATCAAATTGTCAAATTGTAGGTGTCTAATAAAAATGGAGTCATGTCTAATAAGAATGGAGTTATCTTTAGGGTGTCAAAAATTTGACAGTCAAATTGTAGGTGTCTAATAAAAATGGAATCATGTCTAATAAGCATGGAGTTATGTTTAGGGTGTCAAAATTTTGACAGTCAAATTGTAGGTGTCTAATAAAAATGGATTCATGTTTAGAGTGTTGAAAATTTGAATATACTTTTCAAAATGACACTAAATAAAAATGGAGTCATGTTTAGAGTGTTGAAAATTTGAATATACTTTTCAAAATGACACTAAACTACATTATCACCCATCACAGTGAATGTGGACACCTAATAAACATGGACTTGCATTGTTAGAATGAAAATGCAAACTTTGCCTGCTCAAAATCAAAACGACAGATTTGAAAATACTTGCAAAACGGCACTGCACTTATACTATCCCACGTTTCTGGTCACACAAGCACAAGCATACTGTTTGACAAAATGTATAAGCAAACAATTCTTCCCTCTACAGGAGACGAGAATGGGGTATGTTGGGGTCATTGTTAACAAAGCATGAGAGGTACAGGAACCCAAAAACAATGAGAAAAGACCGAGATATGACAAGTTGTAGCAAAAGGACGTTGAATAAACAGAGATTCGTATTTCTATTCAATATGAGGTTTCTTGGTGGCATTTTATAATTTGCGTTAAAGGGTTTAGAAGGGTTTCTGCCATTTTCTTTCCGCAGCTTTCGGGGATGCCTGAGGCTCTAACGTACCTGCTTGTGTTAAATTACAATTCAATAAAAGAGCTTGCATTTGAGGTAAGCGTGAAGCATTCAGGAGCTAATCCAATCCTTTTCCTGAGTAGGTAATTGAGGTGTGGAGAGAGTTGAGATCAAGTACTGCAACTAATACGCCTCTTATCATCCAAGTTTCGTTGGCCTTT
This sequence comes from Picea glauca, assembly GCA_000966675.3. Classification (NCBI taxonomy): domain Eukaryota; kingdom Viridiplantae; phylum Streptophyta; class Pinopsida; order Pinales; family Pinaceae; genus Picea; species Picea glauca. Next base: position 179,189 of record JZKD02S0795141.1, read on the forward strand.
TGCATAGAAGAAGTTTTCTGGTGTGTGATTTTGGATTTCTGTATTTGTTGGTGACAGAAAAAAGTAGAAAGGATCTGCGCCTTCCTGCGCGGGAGTGGCGAACCTCATTGACTGTCCTAACGATATAGTTAGAGGGCAAAATCCAAGATTTAAAGAGTGTGCCTTCATATCTAACTCGGTTTGATAGTCAAATTGGCATGTTTGTTAGGTTTTCACACTTCCAGACAGCTCTTATTGGCCTTGAAAAACCCTTACAAGATTGGCGGTTTTCACACTTCCAGACAGCTTTTATTGGCCTTGAAAAACCCTTACAAGATTGGCGCTAGTTCATCAATTGATGACATTTATTGGCCTTAAAAAACCCTTACAAGATTGACGCTAGTTCAATGACATTATAAATTGTAGGTTCATTTTACCTCGATTTATGGGTGCAAAGAGGGCCAGCGCTCGGCTTCTTGAATGCTACCGTCCACCAAGTAGATAGAAGTGCATTGGGTTCTCTTGTGCAGGGCTGCAATAAGCTTAAAGCAAGGAAGCAGCACACAAATCGCAAAAAAACGCAACGCGCAAAGATAAAAGAAGTGGCTGCTGCACTTCTGACCAACAACGAGGCTCCAGCATATGTCAATACAGAATTGCAGAGCTCGTCATTTCTCTCAGATTTTGCAAGGTCGAAGGAGAAGATGGGAAGTATCGGTCTGCTCACGGGCAGTGCAGAGCAAATTCGGGGACGCTGCGCTTTTACAAATTAATTGGGCACTCATTCGCTTTGAATATGTTGGCATTCATGTGCGTTTTTCTTTGAGAATCATAAGCCCTCTTCCCGGCTTATGCATCCATTTTTTGTCTTTGAATAATAGTGTACCGTGAAGAGTGCCATTGTTGCAGAGCCACTTGGTGATTAGCATCCATGCATGGTGAAATTGCATGTTATACAGCATGCATACCGCCACATTATCACTCAACAAACTGCACATGGCAGCAGGGGAAAAATTACCAAATAAAAACAAACATTTATTGTTTATAAGTAATGATTTATTGTTTATAAGTAATGTTAGCATTATTCTTCTAACATTTCTCAGTTGGGGAAAAATTATCAAGCAAACCTATGCTTTAAACTAAGATTGAGGTGTAAAATTTGGGTAGCTCTACAATAACAGGGTCATTTGAACCACCAATCAAACATCAGAAAAATGCTTTAAATTAATAATTGCCCAAGATGTTTTTGTTAAAACTTTGATTAAAGTGTTAATACTTAAATAAGTAAAAAAAATCTAATACTGAATGAACACATATAGATTGCTATATACCTATGCCTTCAGCAGGTATAAAAAAGATGAATGAAAATTCAACCAACAAAAGTGCATGATCATGTTTAAGTTTTTTAATCATAAAGGGTGGTGAACCAAGACATTGTGATTTTAAGTTTTTAATCATATAACATTTTTTTTTGTAGTTCAAAAATTATTTAATTACAATAAAATAATTATGATATTATACTACTTTTTTTCTTATAATGATCCGCGGAATGAAATGGAACACAAATCTATAACATTCACACAAATATACATAGAATAATAACATCTAGATACAATGTAACTTAACTTCTATTAAATAAGAAATTTGTTGAAACTGTAAAAATGCAGAGTGAAAACAATCTTGCTTGAATGGTGGTAGCTAATTCCTAAGAAGAGATGTGGCAACTACGCGTATTTGTCTGAGCACATTACAATGAGACCTCTAGGCCTTTTTAGCATCAAGAAGTAAACAAAAAACACTAAACATCCAAAAATCTAACCCTTGGAGATGAAGCACCAAAATTCATGTGGGCCCCGATGGGGTAAGTTGGTACATCAACTTTCCAGGGTCCTAATCTTTGCATACGATCTCTGTTTTAAGCTCATGATAGCCCATTGTAAAAGTCTATCCGATGATTACATATTATTCCATCACACTCTAAATAGAGCTTACAATGTGACTGTGGTGTTACCAAAAACAATGTTTAGGGCCTCAAAAATGACCCTAGAAGTTTAGGACCCGAAAAGCTAGAAACAATTGCCAAGATAAAAATTGTAACTGCCAAGATGAAAGTTGTATGTGAACCAACTAGAAGAGGTGGATGGCCACCAATATCCACCTGGTTCAATCCTCCATGCTTTGGAAGCAATGGTCTCCATTGCGTTGAGTTACCCCATCATAGGAGGAAACTTCTATTGAATTTGGCCCCGGGTGAGCCACTTGCCTTGTTGTAGGAGTTGCCTAGCTTTGACAACTCAATAAAGCTGAAGCTTATGTTAGTGAGTTCCCTTGACCTGTGTGTCCATGATTTGATCAATCGATTATTATTCCATGTAGTCATGGTTGATCTCTGTCGGTCTTAATTGTTTTTCTATCTCTGAGGTGTCCAATAAGGGTGGAAACTATGGCCAAATGAGGTTCACATTAAACACTAGGTGCAAGCCAAGGAAGAGGGGAATGTTGATCATAAAATCATTCTCACCCACAACCTTGGTGATGGTGTAAGGTCCATTGTGGAGTAGACTAAGTTTCTGATGGGGTCCTGTAAGGTGATCTTTCTACAAGTGAAACCAAAATTTATCTCCCACCTAAAACTTGTGTGGCACCTGGTATTGATCATGGTGTTGTTTGTACTTGGTATTGAACTTCTGCAAAATATCCTGAACCTGTTGGTGGATGTGCTAGCTTTGTTCAATGAACCGGATGGCTTTGTCGACTTCATTTTTTGCATGGGATGATTGATCTAGGTGGATATTGGTGGCCACCCACCTATTCCAACTGGCTCCTCTTTTCAGATTTTAGTACAACACATTCTTCTGTACTTCTTTGTCATTATGGGTTCTACACTTTCAAGGTTGTTTGAAGCCCTACACATATTCCAGGTGGATATTGGTGGCCTACCACCTAATCCAACTGGTTTATTTTGTATTTTTTCATATCAACACATCTTGTTGTACTTCGAGGGATGTTTTGGGGCCCTAAACATTGTTTTTTTGGCTTGCCTCATTCAAACCATAGACATAGTCAGAGTTTGACAGTGTAATGTGTATTTCTCAAAATGAACTTTCCAATGGGCTATAACATGCCTAAAACAGAGATTCTATGGAAAAGTTACGACCCCGGGAAATTAATGTACTAACTTACCCAAACGGGGCCCACATGACTTTTGACATTTAATCTCCTAGGGTTTTGGAATTCATGTTTATCATAAAAAGGCCTTCAGAGATTCATTGTAATAATCTTCTTATGAAATACGTAGTTGTCACATCTCTTCCCAGAGATAAAGATGTCACCATGCTAGCAAGTCTTGCACTCTGTATTTTTACATTCTCTTTACAATTCTTTCATTAATAGAAATCAAGTATTGTTGTATTTATCTGTTTCTAGAAATTTTCATAAGTATTTCATTATAATATCTTTGCCTTCATTTTGTTCCAAAAATAATCCAGATCAGTGGTATTAGAGCAGGTTGTTCTTGATCAAGTTTCAACGCATGTCCCCGACGAGGTCCGAGTATAGCCAGTTGGGTCTCAAGTTTGTCTCTCTTAAGGAAAACCACTCTCACATGCCCAATAAACCCTTGATGGTGGCAGAAAATAAAAACGACAAAGCATAATATTTTATTAACATGTTGCTTGAGCAAGCTCTCGCACAATAGAGGGATGCAATAATGGAGAATTTTTTACACATCCTTCAACACATGTCGATAGCAACATGCACATATTCATCAAGCAACCATTTTGGAGGAACCTCTCCCTTCAAGGCACAAGTTAATTTTGATATTCTCATATTTGAAGGTCAGATAGATGTAGATGCCCTAGAAAAATTGTTAAATCTATTAGAAGGTTATTTCTCTGTTCAACATTTTTTCGATAGGGAAAACATCACCTTCACACTCCTCAAGGCTTTTCTCCATATCAAACATTGGTGGGAAACTTACTAGGAGCAAAGTTCCACATATGAATTTGGAATATATGCGGCCGAGCCCACTTGAGATTTGTTTGTGGATGCGGTCAAAGAACAATGCTATCATGTTGATAACTATGAAGATCAGTACATGAGATAGACCACACTGCGGCAAGAGAAGACCCAAATAGTGTCGGAGTTCACAAATAATTTCCATACCTTGCACACCAAGTTGGGTATCAAATACTCTGAGCGACATCTCGTTCTGAAATACCGTGGGGCTCTACATAGGTACATCCAAAATGAAATGGATTTCCTAAATATCTCATCATTGGGAGTTGCCTATCAATATGTTGTCAAAATCGAGCAAAACTTTAGGCACTAGAACAAATGGGAATTTGGGTCTACAAATCTTCAACAACCAAAGCATGGTGAAGATGGTCCTAACCAATAGCCTCTAGACAACCAGTCCAAGACATAGGACAAAAAGGGTAAAGTAAAAAAGAATAATGATATTGGGAAGTGGTGTGACTTCCAAAAACTCCCCTGGCACAACACCGATAAATTTCGCTCGAAACATTTATTGGTGGACGAGGTCAAAGACACAGAGTCGAGCTATGATTCAAAATCTGTTCCAGAAAATATTGAAAAAAGATAGATCATCGACACAAACCCCCCTTCTACTGTCATGACCAAAGCAATTTAGCTAGAAGAACTAGTACATCCTGAAGAGGGGGTGCGCCTCTTCCATTCATAGATGTGGGTGAAGGGGAACCCATTGTATTTCATTGTTGATAACGAAAGTCAGAAGAACCTCATCTCACCTAAAGTTGTCAAATAGTTGGGATTGTCGACAACACCACACCCACGCTGTACAACATCGGGTGGCTTCACCAGGGATGAGATCTTCATGTCAGACAACAATGTCGCTTTTCCTATGGCATCCATCCCTTCAAGGATGAGGTAGTGTGTGATATTTCCCCTCTTGATGTCTATTATGTTGTTTTGGGCCAACCATATATATGGAAACATCATGTTGTCTATGATTCTATACCTTGTAGTGTCATTATTACTCTCGGAGGTCAACTGTACAGGATACAAGAGGTATTTCTGACTATTGTTCCACCAAAACAACACCGCAAGGTAATCTCTCATACTGCAAAATTCATCATCTTCACAGTCTGTTCAAATGATGCGTAGAAGACCACTATGACCACTGCAATCTCAACACCTTTTATCCAATAAAAACAAATTGTCGAAGAGACATAAGATATTGTTTCTTCACCTACAATGGTGCTAACACAATGCCCCATCCAACCCAGAGATAACATGTTGGTGTAACAGATTCAACCCCTCCATCAACAAGTTTGTGACAATTTTCCTCAAGACAAGAAGCACAACTTCTCCAACAAGGCACACAAATCACCAAGCATCATATTTAGAAAATGCTTTCCCCTCATCCCTGGGCACTCAATGCAATGGAGACCATTGCTTCCTAAGAGGGGAGGATTGAACCAGGTGGATATTGGTGGCCACCCACCTGTTCCAACTGGATCCTCTTTTCACTTTTTAGTGAAGCACGTTCTTCTGTACTTCCTTATAATTGTGGGTTCTACACTTATAGTGTTGTCTGAATCCCTACACATCTTCCAGGTGGATACTGGTGGCCTCCCACCTAATCTAACTGGCTTATTTTGTATGTTTTCATATCAACACATCTTGTTGTACTTCCAGGGTCGTTTTGGGGCCCTAAACAATGTTTTTTTGGCTCACCACAATCAAACTATAGATGGAGTCAGAGTTTGATGGTGTAATGCATACTTCTCGAAAATACCTTTAAAATGGGCTATCACGTGCCTAAAATGGAGATCATATGAAAAATTAACGACACCGAGAAGTTAATGTACCAACTTACCCAAACGAGGCCCACATGAATTTTGCAATTTCATCTCCTAGGGTTCGGTTTTTTGATGTCTAGGGTTTTGGCATTCATGTTTATCATAAAAAGGCCTTCAGAGCCTCATTGTAATCATCTTCTTGCGAATGAGCGTAGCCATCATATCTCTTCTCAGAGATCAATCTTCCACCATTCTATTGAGTCTTGCACTCTGTATTTTTATAGTCTCTTTAAAATTATTTCATTAATAGAAATCAAGTATTGTTGTATTTCTCTGTTTCTGGAAATTTTCATGAGTATTTCATTGTAATATATTTTCTTTCATTTTGTTCCAAAAATAATCTATATCAATGATTATGCCTGTGTGGACGGAAGGGGTAGTGCAATATCCATGGGACCTAATGGTTGAAATCCCAACCCCACCTGAAAGGGGATGTGGTTGGTTGAGCTATGTATGGATCTGTTGTAACTATGTTGAACATAAGGACGACTTTTATCCCATGTGTGTGGATGCTTGGAATTGTACATGCACACAATATGCTCGATCATCCTGTTGATGACCTTGGCTTGGCCATCCATTTGGGGGTGGAAGGTTGTGGATTTGGTGAGCTTGGTGTCCATCCCTAACCAGAGTCTTGACCAAAATGTGCTAAGGAATAGACTATCTCGATTAGAGATGATGGTTTGTGGTATCCAAAAATGTACCCACACTCCTTCAAAAAAGATCTTGGTAGTGGCCTCTATTGTGATGCTCTTCTTGTAGGTGAACATAATCACTGTTTTGGAAAATTCATCAACAACCACGAAAATACAGTCATTTCCCTTCTTGGTTGAAGGAAGGCCTGACATGTACTCCATTGAGATGTATTCCCAGGGCTAGTCGAGAGTAGGAAGAGGGTTGTGCATGCCTTATTTCTTAATGGTTGGTTTGACACTGGTGCAGGCCATGCAAGACCTGATATACTTGCTAACATCCTATTAGAGTTTCGACCAATACAAATGTTTCTACAACACTTCCAGTGTCTTCTCTATGCAGAAGTGTCCTACCACTCGACTATAGTGAGATTCCCAAATCATCTTCGCTCGCTCACTTGATGGAACATAGAGATGGTGGAGATGGCACAACAACCCATCCTATAGATGAAAATTAGTGAAAACTATGTTTTTCCCAGCATCTCGTAGGTAGTGGCGAAGTCAATATATCACTCATAGAGTTGGGTCCATCCAGAGGTCTCATGTCCACAGGAGTGTAGCAACGTGTTTAGTGCGGCAACTAGAGCTCAATTGAGGCACTCAACAAAGCAGTTGGTACTCCATGTATTATACCTGATGTTGATATGGAACTACTGCAAGTATATGGACCACTTATGATGGTGGTCATTCTACAATTTGTTTTTTGTTTTCATGAACTGTAGAGGCTTATGATCGATGTGGATGATTGTGTCCTTCCCAAGAATGTAGTGCCTCCACTGGAAGTAGGCTTGTACAATGGAGTACATTTATTTTTCATAAGTGGGGTACTTACAAAAAATATCTTATAGCGTCTCACTATAATAGGCCACAGGATGTCCATGTTGAGTGAGAATTGTGCCCACAACATAGTTTAAAGAATTTGTCTCAATCTCAAAAGGTTGTTGTAGGTCGGGTAGTGAGAGCATCGAGGTTGAGCATAAGTGTTGATTCAAATCATCAAACACTTTATTTTCTACTGACCCCACACAAATTTTTTCTTTCCACCACCCCTAGTCACTTGGCTAAGGTTCCATGCAATGTGGGTAGAATCCCAACATGAACCTATGATAGAAATTGGCAAGGCCTAAGAAGCTCTGAAGCTTATTGAGTGTGGTCGGGGATGGAGAGTCACATATGACCTATATCTTGGTTAGATCGACATGCACCCCATACTCATAAACAAAATAGCTTAGTTATTAGACCTTGTTCATGCTAAAGGAGCATTTTTCCAAATTTGCATATATCTTGTATTGTCACAAAGTGTGCAGAACCTGTTGAATGTTCTGCAACTATTCCACCCAATTCTTGGTGAAGATTAGGATGTGATCCAAATTAATACACCACCACAAAATAATTGGTGAAATGTCGCAGTGTATCATCCATCATCCTAATGAAAGTTGTTGGGGAATTTGTCAAGCCAAAGGGCATGACCCACCATTTGAAAATACCTTCTTTGGACTTGAAAGAAGTCTTCCATACATTGGTATGTTATATTGGGACCTCGTGGTAGCTGAAATTCAGATCAATGTTACTGAAGTATTTTTCACCCTTGATTTGGTCAAGAAGATCATCAATTTGGGGAATTGGGTAACGGTTCCTAACTGTGATTTTATTTATGGTCCGGTAATCAATGTAGAGTCGCCATGACCTATCTTTCTTTTGAAAAAGCATGATTAGGATTCCACAAGGTGATAATCTTGGGAATATGTGCCCCTTTCTGAGAAGATCTTAGATATGGTGTTTTATTTCCTCATTTTCTAACAGGGAGTGGCAATAAACTAGCCATTGGGTAGTGATACGCGAGGGGTTAGATCAATTGAGTGCTTGACTTGGAAGTGCTGAGGTACCCTAGTGGTTGTGGATAATATGTAATTGTATTCTTCTAGGACCTTATCCACGTTCTTCTTCTGTGTGGAGAGACCTATTGCAGAGGCCATGGATCTGGCAGCAACCTTCCTCTCACTTTGAGCATGAATCATGAAGAAAACAGACTTCCCGGTCTCAGAGATGACCTTTCTCCATTGCTTGGAAGATATAAATGAAATGGTGGTAGATGGGATTACCTCTGGTATCCTGTATAATCTCCCATCCAAAGTAATAATAACATTATGAGGCATAGACTCATATATAACATCTCTTTTCCATAAATAAGGTTGGCCCAAAAGAACATCACAAAATTCAAGGCGGGAAACATCACACAATACCTCGTCTTTGAAGGGCTTAATGTAATAGGTTAGGCAACACTGTTGGTTGATGTGGAGATCTCTTCCTTGGTCGAGCCATCCGATGGTGTACGTCTGTGGGTGTGGTGATGTCGACAAAGACAACCACTTGATGACCTCTGCTGAGATAAGGTTCTTCTAGCTAGCGCTGCTAATGATGAAATGAAGGAGAGTACCATTCACCCACATCTATGAATGAAAGAGGTGCTCACCTTCCTCTAGTTCATCAGGTTTCTCGGGCTGGACCTTGGTGGTGGTAGCAACAGTGGCACTGGGTTCTACATCAATGATCAATCTCCCTTTTTTTGGTTTTGAATCAAAGTTGGAGCCTACATCTGATTCAGAGGCTTTCACCTCGACCACTAATGAATTCTTTGAGTGGAATTCAACGATGTTATTCCAGGGGATCTTATGGAACTCACACCATTTACTAGTGTCTTTCTTTGTATTCCCATTCTCCTTCGTTGTTTATGGTTTGGATTGGTTGTCTTAAGGTTGTCCATCCTTTCTCTATCCTTTGTTCTATGGGTTGGGACCTCCTTTTCCCTACTTCTGATGTGAGGGGTTTGTAGAACCAAATTGTCACATCTTCTGTTTAAGCTTCTACTCGATTGTGAAAGCATATCAATAGGCCACTCCCAAGGAATAAATGTACAGAAAATTCATTTATGTCTAGATGTATCTATGCATACCGTTGCGGTATTTGAGAGCCAATTTTTTATAAGATTATTTGATATCCATTTTGGTGCACAAGGTATGAAAGACATTGGTGAACTCTGGCACTGTTTAGACCCTTTCGTGTTTTAGTGTGGTCCATCTTGTATATAAGTCATCATCACTTCCAACAGGGTAATATTTTTCCTTAATAGCATCCCTGAAGGAACCCCAAGTTGGTGCTACTACAAATAATGTAGATCCCTCTATTTCCTTTTTCTCACAGAAATTCTCCCACAATTCTTTGACATGGGGGATGGCTTTGAGGAGCGTAAATGTAATATTTTCTCTATAGGAAAAGTTGTGGATAGAAAAATACCCTTCTATAAGGTTTAACCATTTGTCTATAGTATCTGAATCTATTTGACCTTCAAATATAGGAATATCAAAATTGATTTGTACCTTGAAGGGGGTAGCACATCTTCTTGAGGTATATGTGTCACGTGTTGGAAGACATTAAAGGATTTGTGCAAAATTATCCATCATATCATTCCTTTTTCATGAGAGTGCTTCCTTAAGAAAATGTTTAAAGGGATATCGTGCCCCATTTTCTCTCTTTTCTTCCCCCATGGGTGGTCATTGGGTTCGGTGAGGCCGATATACAAAGGCTCAACTGATTCGAGTCCCAACTTCTTATACCCTGACCTCGTTGGGGACATGCACAGATAAACAAATGAAGAGAAAACCGCTTTGATACCAATGATATAAATTTATGAGCAAAACAAAATGGAACATACATCTATAACATTACCACAAATATTGAAAGAACAATAAAAAGTATACAATGGAACGTAACTTCTATTAAATAATAAATCTGTTGAAACTCTGAAAATGTAGAATGAAAAAAATATTGCTCGAATGGTAGTAGCTAATCCCTATGAAGAGATGTGGCATCTATTCACATTCGTATCAAAACGTCACAATGAGGCCTCTAGGCCTTTTTAGCATCAATAAGTAAACATAAAACCCTAGACATCTAAAAACCTAACCCTAGGAGATGAAGCACCAAAATTCATGTGGGCCCCGATGGGGTAAGTTGGTACATCAACTTTTCAGGGTCATAGCATTTGCATTCGATCTTCATTTTGGGTGCATGATAGCCCGTTGGAAATTTCTATCCAAGGGGTACACATTATTTTGTCACACTCTAAATAAATTATATAGTGTGACTGTATTGGGCCCCAAAAACATTGTTTAGGGTCTCAAAATTGCCCCAAAAGTTTAAGACCCGAAAAGCTATAAAAAAATGGCAAGATAAAAACTGTAATTGCCAAGATGAAAGTTGTATGTGAGCCAGATGGAAGATTTGGGTGGCCATTGATATCCACCTAGATCATATGATATGCACACCAACCACAAAACATATAATCTTCTCCAAACCGTGGATCAATTCATGAAGAGTTATTCATGAAGAGTTGCTTTTATAGTATTTTATATATACAGTTGGCTTTCCAAGGTTACCTAGTTTGTATAACATTTGAAGGATTAATTTGCAAACACAAGATATTTTATGGGTGTAAATAAATTTAACATTGTGGAGTGGTATTTATTTATTTGTAGATAAATTTAACAATTCACAGAATTATCCAAAGGTAATCAACATGAAGATTTTCTTTGATTTTTTACTAAAAATAAGTTCTTTAACATTAATCGCTAACATGTTTTAAACACTTGATTTCACATTTTTTTTAGTATTTTGGAGAGATCGATAGCAAGGGAATGGAATTTCATCCTAAGAAGATAAAAATTATGAAGGATGTAGATGATGATGACTTTGTCTGGAGTTCATCTGGATTGGTGCTAATGTTTTTACAAAACTATGAGGGATATAGTGTAAATAACATATAGATGTACTTTCCACTTAAAATACAAAAATCAACCGAATGACTCCAAGAATCATGTTATACATAAACTACATGAAGTGTTTATGGAGAAATGGTCAATGAGACCCACAAGTTTTACAATATCAAAACATTACAATAACAAAAAAGTATTATTACTAAATATGTTTTTCTATAATATGTCTCAAAAAATTTCAAATTATTATTATTATTATTTACTTTCATGTCGATTTAAATTTTTTTTATTGTTATTTTTCATATTTTTAGGAAGATTATGAAAATTCCAAGAGAAAAGTGAGGGGAAAGATTTGATACATACTTGTAGGGATGCCAAAAATAGTGTACAAGGAGCTGGTAAAATAAATTAATATAATTGCATTGCAAGAGGAGCCACCCCAACAACAACATGCATCAAAGGTATGTAATTATTATTTTATGTACATTGAATTTAATTATCACATGAAATACCAATTTTCAATTGTTTTGTTGCAAAAAAGAAAAACAATAGAACCCATTCACACATAAGATAGGACACAGAGGAAGAAAAGGGTTGATCACAAAGTTTGTGAGTACTTACATTTTCGGCCTTAATATTTCATCTTTGTTGTGATCAGTATATTTAAATAATTAATTTGCACTCATGCATGGATGTCATATAATAGGTTCTAATATACAAAGAAGAGTCAAACTAAGAATTGATCAAAATTGGGTTAAGTATGGGTTTTGAGTATTTGTCGAAGTATCAAGGTTTAATTGAATAATTTGTAAGTAGCCATGTTATTTAATTTCTCTCATTTTATAATTAATGGAACAAATAGAACCTTTATATTCATCATATAGACTTATTCTTTGTCATGGGGTATTAAACATGGAGAAAAAAAATATGGAGTGAAACCAATAGAAGATATTTTAATAAACAACATGCAACATGACTTGGAAAGATTTTGTATTGTTTATGAAATAGTCACTACTATGGTATTCTTTTTTTATTTATGGAAGGATGTATATTCTACTATATAAGCATAGATACACTTGTTACACTTTATTTATACATTTGTAGATGGAACATGAAGAGATGGAACTCTAAAAACAAGTTGATAAAGAAAACATTAGGTTAAATAACCAAAGAACAATATCACCTACAAGTGACGAAGAAATGAGACATACACACATCTCAAGAAATGATAATAGTTCAAGTGATGAATGGAAATCAATTTAATTGAATGTTACTACAAGTTGTATGTTTTGGAATATTTGTGTGTGAAAATCAATGATTTTGTTTAATGTACTCCAAATATTGTCCCAACTGCATGAGGACATGTTACAAATAAGTGTAGAAATTACATATTGGTTTTTGTTGAGCCTCCATTTTGACACCTCTATTAACCTATATTATCCTTCTATCTGGGTCAATTTTACCTCTAATATGTGCATATTTTTTCTATTTCCTCCACAAGCCTACCTTGTGATCTAAAATTGAAGAAGACTTGAAAAACTTGAATAATTATTGCAAGTGAAATGTTATGTGTTTAAAGAAACCGGATCAATTTGCAACACATAATTAAGGATTACTTATGTAAAAATACACATAGACAGCAGCATAAAAACATTGAACATCAGACATAAACACAACAACTTGATAAATGAGTTCACCCCATTCTGGGCTACATCTCCTGGTCCAGCTTCCAATGGATCATTATTATTAAATTGCTCAAAGTTCTCAAAAACATGCCTTACAATGCTCAAAATGACAAACCGACAGCTCCAATGGCTCCGCAGCGTCCCAAAACCCTTGTCTGGGCTCTTTCGGCACCTGAAACGGTCGAAAAATGAAGAAGATAGCCTTCTTGAAATCTCCCTCTTCAACTTTGTTGTCTCTGGTTCTACAAATCGCACCCTTGTGCTTCAAACCTGGCTCACACGCTCATTTAAGCGTAAAAACTTGGCATCGGGCGCAACCACGCCAACGGTGCAAACCGTAGGACGGTTAAGGTGCCTCCAGCCCCTAACCGCCTCGGCACTCGGTCATATGGCCCATAGGACCTTGGGCGCAGCGAAAAAGTGGTTGAACCGTTTAAAACCGTGCAACCAATTGTAACTCCCACGCAAAGTAAGACCACGCGTACACATTGTAATATGGTCAAATGCATATAATATAACCATGGGTTATCAAACCCGCGCTATAATATACAATGGCATACATATATGAATACAATGCAATAAAAACTTTGGTATATATTTCACGCCACTCGTGGGTCCTTGTGACATAGTCACATATCGTTTCATATGACTACGGGCCGGGGCTAAGCCCCGACCCGACCCCCGCCCTTTTGCATATTGAAATGACTTTATAAGAAATGCGTTGGGTTACATATCAAGTCACAAGCTTTGGCGTATTGGTCGGACGGTTATAATAAGGTTTATATATGGGGGGGAGGTCCCGGGGTCGAACCCCGTGGACTCTCGTTTACATTTTATATATCAACATGAACTAAACAAATGGGGGACACGTGGCACCCATGCATTGGGCCACGTGTCTCCTTATTATTTTCCATGAATCCGACACGTGTCAACATCGTAATCGCCGATAACCGTCCAATAAAAATGTGCCATGTCTTCCCTCTGCCACATCATCATGATGGTACGACCCTGTCACGTGGTTGTATGGACTGTACGGACAGGTACAGTCAGCATCCCAAATTTTTGCCTGTTTGGCTTGGCGGACAGATCGTGATATCTCCTCCATATGAACTCCGTTTGCGAAAGTAAATATACCGCTGG